>DWLS01008013.1:0-10246 GCA_018246255.1 Pachliopta kotzebuea | reverse complement strand
ATGTTATTTCATTTACACCTATTGAGTTTACTATCTTAAAGCCTTTTAATTGTATGGTAGATACAGGTCTACTCTATATATTAGGTCTCCTCTTGCTAGTATTTTAAATGATGAATCTATAATAATAAATTAACAGTGAGAAAACCTAATATTTATTATAAAAAAAATAAAACATCACTAGACACTAACGCGTTCAAAAATGATCAATATTTGTAAAAGGATAAATGTAGTTTTGTAAAGATTAATTTTGCTCGCGGTTGATCTATCACGTTCGCAGTAACCACGTTACTGTATAAATATGGATGAATGTCTGATCAAACGGTAAATATACGTGCTTGGCTGACCGCAGCCCAGCAGATTTTCAACTAATGTTTAATATAAATATCATCATCATCATCTCAGCCTATTGCAGTCCACTACATATATAGTTATTTAAAATCAGGCTTAATCTGTAAGTTATCTCTATAATACTTTAGTTCGTGGTATCAGTAAATTATTATATATCTATTTCTAAAAATTTAGGTACCGTTGAATTAAGTAAATCTTTTTAAAAGTTTTCTTTATAGCCAAACAACAGATTGAGAGCTTTTCTTTATCAGTCGATAGACGTCGTCTGCTGGACATAGGCCTCCCCCAGTAGTGAGGGGATTTGGGCAGTCCTGATAGTAAATGATACACTCGCCCATAACAAATTGGCGCTTGTCAGGTTGATATACACTGCAACAAATTGTGCTTTTATGTATCGAAATATGCTTATGAATACGCAAACTACGAGTAAATAAATTTGCAGGAACTTATATTGCTGTTAGCTGAATAAAATGAAAAATATTTAAGAAGCTACGCAATTATGTTTTTTTCGTTTTTAAAATTTCATACACTACAGTTAAACATACCATCTGTATAAACTCAACAATACTGGCGATTTAATTCGTTTTTGCCACTAGTAAAATGTTAACAAGCATTATTACTAAGTTAAACAGTGACAATGCATATATTTTTAATTTATTTTCAGAGGTGATTCCGGAAGCGCTTTGATCACCGATAATTACCATCAGATTGGCATTGTTTCTTTCCGTTACCCGTCGTACCCAGGTCTCGTGGTCTACTCCAATGTCTCTTACTTTTACGATTGGATTAAAAGCAATTCAAAGTTCTTGTATTGTGGTAAATAAAACACATACAACTTTTTAAATGGATTATTTAATCTTTTTAAATAAACGCATAATATGTTACAAAAGTTTTTGTTCTTTATTGTCTTGATTTCCAATGACCTTACTCATGTACTACTAATACATACTAATTATGATTTAACAAAGTTCATTCAATATATCCGATTACAAGTCCACATCAATATTTGAGAGAACCAAAGACCAACAATTTGCACCTGTCTTTCCAGCTAATATGGTAAAACCACATTCAAACCTTCCATAACATCAGTAAAGATAGACTTATTATATAATCGAAGTCATGTCAAATACTATTTCATAAAAAATTTAATCATGTACATTTATTTTGGAAATAAAACACATTTTTTAACAATTTTTATTATTACAGCTATAATTTAACAAATATGCTTTTTAATATATTACAGAACAGTGATTACAGGGACCAACTAAATATATATTTAATACGCTATTCACAGTTTTGTATAGTTAAACTTTTTTCATATCCCTTATGAGAATCAGTTAGTTGAAGTCGAATTAGATCCTGCACCTACAACAGATTCATTCTCCATGGCATGTGATGGAGGATGTTCGAGAACTGTATCAATTAAACCATAACTTTTTGCTTCACTAGGTGACATAAAACAATCACGCTCCATTGAAGACTGGACTTTTTCTAATTTCAGACCCGTATGTCTTACATAGAGGTTATTAATTTGTGCTTTGAGCTTTAATATTTCTTCAGCCTGTATCTGGATATCTGTTGCTTGACCTCTCACTCCACCTGATGGTTGATGAATCATAATACGAGAATTAGGTAGTGCATGACGCATTCCTGGCGCACCTGCAGCAAGCAACAAAGAAGCCATACTGCAAGCCTGTCCTACACACCATGTGGCTACAGGTGGTGTTATATACTGCATTGTATCATATATTCCTAAACCGGCTGTAACAGCACCACCAGGTGAATTTATATATAGATGTACTGGCTTTTTGCTTGATTCCGATTGGAGAAAGAGAAGTTGTGCTACAACTAATGAACTAATTTCATCATTTATAGGCCCCATTAAACATATAATCCGTTCACGTAAAAGTCTCGAATAAATATCATATGCTCGTTCTCCTCTTCCAGTTTGTTCCACCACAATTGGTATCATTCCTAACTGTGAAGGTTTGCTTAAATTTATAAATCGAATATTCTGTAATTGCTTAAAATCACTATACAGCACTTTTGTAAGAAGCCGAAATTTATTTAATGCCATTTTAAAAAGTTTCAGCTCCTTTCTTTTCCACCTTTTATACCGTTTTATACAGATATTCTATTTTTTAATATGCCATATAAGTAATCCTTTATACTTTGTAATATGTTCAAAGTTATGATTAAAACTTAAATATTGTTTTTTCAATATACATATTCCTCGTCAAAATTTTGTTTCACAAGTGATAGATGACGGTTGTGATGTGACATTTACTTTTTTCTTCGTAGCGATTAAAACAGTCGATTATCGATTTAATAGTGCGTAATAACGATTATCGTTGATTATTCTTCGCTTTACTGTGAAACTATGTTTGCAACAATGCAAAAAAAAAAACAACAAATGGAAATACTATGTAATTCAATCTAACAATAATTGGATGCTTCGTAAATTACGTTATAAAGGTTTGTATTTTACAAAAACTTTTGTTAGACTCACTCCAGATTATGAAACTCATGTTTAAACCACATGCATATTATTTCTAATAAAACAACCTTACTGTCTTGTAATACGAGTAATTCTGGCATTTTAAATTTATTTATATAAACTTTCTACAATTATCATTATGAACAAAGCAGACATGACAAAAATTTAATCAAAACCTTAATTTAAAAGCAGGTGATAGGTAAGTTTTCCGGAAACGTTATATTTCTTATATAAAATAATCAAAAACTAACTTATTAATGGTATTTAGTAAAAGTTGAGTTCAATGGATGTTCATAATTACATTAGTTAAAATCAAATCTACTAGGTTACTTCATTTATACACGACCTTATGTATTTCAAAACAGAAGATATCCAGATTGATTAGTTTAATCGTTCAGCGGTCGCGCCTAAGTACAGAGTCCAACGTTTTCACAATTTGGAGTGAATTATCTTTACCTGCAAGGGTTGATAGATCTGAAGGGGTTCTATTTAAAGGTACACCCTTTCTGAAGCAGGTATAATTTCCTGACCCTTCCTTTCCTTTCCAATCATTGTTAGTAGTGGTTAATTAATTTTTAAAAATGATCATGTGTTGTTGAATTTAAAATGATTTTTAAGTGTATAATATTTCTTTCTTGACATTATTTTTATATTGAAACTAATTTTAGCTATGTATTTAAAATACAATTACACGCATTTGTTTTAATTTTATGTTATTAAAAACTTGACATAAGAAATTAATTGTTTTGAAAATAAATGTATTTTATGATGAAAACAAGTTTTTTTTGTTGTTTAAAATAGATTTTTTTTAAATTTTATATGTTGTTATAAAATGAAGTGTTATTTTTGTCATTAAACAATAAATTAGAATTATTACAGAAAGAATAATCAATCAATTACAAAAAAATAAAGGGATGTTGTACTTTATGCCCCATGCGCCTGACAGAGTTCCAAAAGTAGGTGCACCTGCTGAAGGGTTAAATAACCAAAAAAATACAATCCTAAACCTATATTGTAGTAATGTGCTTTGAATAAAAAAAATTAATTAATAGAAATAAAATAATAATAAAAACATTATGATTTATAATCTTGTATTTGCTTTAATATACTCTTGACAATAATCACAGTATAATTGAGGCACTTTCATGAAAATTATAATTATATTCAAAAAATCAATCTTTCATTTAAAACAGCATACAGAATTGAAAAAAAATATGTGTAAATTAAAGCTCTTGAAACCTTAAAGCAAACTATACCATTTTTATTATTCCATGAAGTGACAAGACATGAAGTATTGTATTATGATGGTATATGATATAACAAAGTGGTGCTAATTAAAATGATAAACAGTACCACATTATGTTTGTTGCTTTGCGACATAAAGAGTTGTCAGGTTATCCCATAATAGATTCACTAGCTGCGACAACAACATTCTGCAAACCAGAGTGCAATAGTGTTTGCATAAAACTGTGTGATAGATCTGAAGACAACAAAGATCTACCACTAGTTCGGTATGGGTAAGTCACCATCACCTTAAATAGCTTTATAAATATAAATGTAAACTTATACAATCATGTCTGAGATTTTGCTTTTTTTAATTTTAATTTTTGTAGTGCTTCTTGTCTTTTTTTCTCAATTATTGATTTTATATCACTGTTGTTGCAATTGCTATTACTAATGGACTTTTCAGTAAAGTTATCAGATTTAGATTTTATTACATTATTTGCATGTAGATTAACAGCTTTATTACTGGGAATTTTCAGTTGAAACATTGGTTTACTATTACTTGTTGCAGTTACTTCTGGTACAGGAACAGGTAAATTTGAGGTTTGTGTCGCAGTAAAAGGTAATTGTCTTTTTGCCAACAATTTTTCTCTAGCCAACTGGTGTTTCCTCTTTATTTCTTCAGGTGTACACCTTATTGGAGAATCTGGAGGATCTAAAAGTTTAACACCTTATGAAATTTCCAAATATTTTTAATTAATAATATATTAAAAACATGCATGTTATCCTTAAAAAATAATTATAATCATTATCATTATTTTTTCGGTTTTCTTTTAATTAACAAAGAAAAATATTGATCTGTACAAAGAGGAATTTCTGAAGTCTTACTTAATATTTAATGTTTTGGAAAGAAATGTTAATCTTTTAATTTTCACTTTTAAGTTACACATTCAAGTAGTTATAATGTCTTCTATTAAAGAAGTTACTACATCTCTACATATTAATATTTGGTGAGGTTTCTTTAATGAGAAACTGCTTTATACTGCATTGAGATATATATATATATAAATATTATTTATACTTTACCTCTTTGATAATTTTTGTCTACTGGCATTGAACTGTATCTTCCAAAGGCCATACCACTTGTTGATGGTTTGTTCACATCTGTTAACGATGGAGATTCTGGCATAGAATTATGACGGCCAAATATTGATTTTGTAGTAGGACTCTGACAATCAAAACTTGATTCTAAAGGCTTTTTAGTCATTGCTTCAGATTCTCTAACAGGGGTCTTTGAAGATGCCTGAGTTAGCCTTTCTATAGCACTATCGTTTAAATTTCCCAAAAAACCATCAAATGAGTCATTATTTGGTTGTGGTGATTGGCACTTTTTTAATCGTTTAGCACAAGGTGAATCTAATTTTATACAATTTAGTATAGCATCCATAGAATCATGGTCTATTTTAAAGTTAATTGACATGTTCATACTTTTGGTTTTATTATTAATTATATCACTAGTTTGTATATTGGGAACATCATGCTTAAGTAAATTTTCTTCTAACATCTGACTTGCTTTTAATAAACATTCATTTATTGAGTCATCTGAATCTAGACCATTGTCAAGCTCAGGTTTAGAAAACTTGGAGCTCAAAACATTTTTTCTCAAACATGTATTGTTTCTT
Organism: Pachliopta kotzebuea; assembly: GCA_018246255.1. Lineage (NCBI taxonomy): Eukaryota > Metazoa > Arthropoda > Insecta > Lepidoptera > Papilionidae > Pachliopta > Pachliopta kotzebuea. The sequence continues at coordinate 4,495 of DWLS01008013.1, read as the reverse complement.
AAACTGCATTTTGGAGAAAATTCAAGTGACTCATTAAAAATATCATCCTCAAAATTGTCTTCTTCTGTTATAGCATTTTTTACTGTTTCATTTGTAATAATTTTTGGTAAATTTTGGTTCAATTCCAAAAGTTCTTGTAAGAGTTCACCTTTTTTTTGTGAAACCCTGAGAGTTTTACGTTTTGGCAATGGTTTGTCCACGATTTTGGGCCGTAACGATTTTTTTGACCTTCTACTTAGTGGGGTTGTATTTCTTGTGTGTTTTTTCCTAGATCCAGATTTTGGTGTGTAATGATTCCAAATTACATCAGTTTCACCTTCAGTTCCATCTTGTGTACATAAAAATGGTACTGGACTTGCAGCGTCTGAATCATACATTGAATCACTATCTCTTGAAGGAGAGTCAGTTCTGTGTTCTGGTGTTAAGCACAATACTATAAAAATAAGACATTGTAAATTTAAAATTAATAGAAGTGAAAACTTTCGTAAATACTTTCATTAACCCTTCATTTTCTATCTAAAATGAAATTAAAAGTTACTAGTTTAGTTAAAAAAGAAGTATTGATTGTTGTTAAATGAGGGAAAATTTTTATGTAAAACTTTTTCTTGTCTTAGAGTTGATGTGTGACCAAAATTAATTGTATCAGATAAAAATATACTGATACAGTAAGATTTAATATCATAAATTGAACTACCTTTATTTTTGGTTTTTGAAACAACCATTTCACTGGATGGTATAACACGTTTGCTAGTCATAAATAAGTTAAAAACTCCGAAAAACTTGAATTCAAAAACAGGAATACTTTACTAGATTATTTTTACATATCACCGCTATTTTATTTACCATGTACATTAGTACCAGCGAATTATAATTAATACAAAACCTTACGACATGTAATGAACTACACTTGTGGAAGTTTACTTAATACGTGACATTGTCATAATGACAGACTGATACGATATTCTCTAAACTCCGCAAATATGATGTTTTTGTCCTTTTATTATCCCTAACGTTAAAGGAAAACATTACATACAGCCAAATTGAATGTTATTTATAAGGTTTCACATATTTTTTAATGTATATTTCCTATAAATTATGTTTTCCAAAAACATAAAAATACCTGAAAAAAATAATGAAAATTTAAAATCTAAGTCATTCAGCTAAGGCAAGTTGATATTATATTTTTCGTATAAAATCTTCTTCTTCTTCCTCCTGCCCTGGTCCCACTTTATGTAGGGTCGGCACAACATGTTCTTCTCTTTTCGTTTTTCGCACAAAATCGAAAACGTTAAATTGTCGTTCAAATATATAAGATTATTTATAAAACTAGGGTTGAAATAAACTATGTAACAATTATAAATAAAATTCTAACATTATATTCAAGTATTTGAAAATATATTTTACTCTTAACTTTTTAAAAGCCTCTTTTACATATTTCACCTAATTATTAGTCCAAATGAATGGTAACAAAAAATAAATTTTTAAAGTCTAATAAAATTCGGTAAAGAAATCTTACCTATTTTAATATAATATAAAAAAATAATTTTTGATTATTTCGTACATAATATTTGTAGTACCTTTATTTATATACTTAGTCACATCTATTAATTAAAATGGAAAGTAATAATCTATGCTTGTCTTCTAATAGGTTAGTCTCATACCATCACATGTCTATGGTCAGTTCAACGAAGACCAGCTTTGTGTTTGGTCGTTTATATTTTGGCTTCCCTTGCAGTCGCGATGTTATATCGAAAGTGACATTATTATAGTGTAAAGTGTTTAAGAACTCGTGCAAAATGCTAGCTGACGGTGAAATAGTTGGGGACGGATCATGGAATCTCACGATCTACGTTACAGACTTGAATGAAAAGAGAACCATGGTCGTAAAAGGAGACATGCACATCGGCGGGGTAATGTTAAAACTTACAGAAAGCTTCGGTAAGTTAATTCAAAAAGATTGAACCTTTTTTTGATGATTCTATTTCATAATTATAAGTAATATTCACCCGCTGAAAACTGATTTATAATTTTAAAATGTACTCGGTGCTGAGTCATGTTTACCTTTTATGGTGTTTTATGTATAGTACTGTTAAATATAATTATTGTATATAAATGAGAATAAACACAATTTTTAAATGATAAATATAGTTAGATTAAGAAATAGGTAGAAGTAGATGGTTAATTAAACAAGTAATGATATGTAAGTAAGGATGGTTAAACAACTTAGGACATTTTTTTATATTAAAATAGTTTTAATAATAAATGAAGACAATATTTATTTTGTGCACCAAAATCTTTATACATACATTTAATAAGTAATGATTGTATGTTATAATATAAAAATGAAGCATAGGTATAGTTTTTGAGACCTTAAAATTGCTAGTTTAATAATTTAGATATCATTAGTTTAATATTTTTATATAAAGGCAAAGTCTAAATTATAACATGTTAATTATTGCCTAACAATATCAAAGTTCCTACATATAGGCGGGTTTTTTAATAGCACTCAATACAAATAATCTAAATTCCAAAGATTTGCTATAATTACTAACCAAAATTCAATTCACGGTTAAGTTTGGTAAAAAAAACTAATTTAATCCTATTTTGCCTTTTGCTTAAATAAATATGGTTTCAAGAACTAAAACTAAACAAGAACAAGAACTAAAACAGTATCATTAAGAACAGTTTTATTTTAATAATCTTTTTTTGTAGAGCTCTTTGATAACTTAGTGAATCAAACCTTAACAGGTTTTTTTCTTGTACTATATAATTAACACAGTTTCTTCATAAAAATTCAATCATAACATAAAAAAAAGCGCAAACATACATATAAATAATGGCAGGCAAACAACAAACCTTGCGATATGTATCAAAAATTTAGTGCTATTATTGTTTCCTTTTATTTTACAGCATTTTATTATTATTTAATTACTTCTACAATTAATGTGTAAATGTCTCTTCATTTGAATAGTATAGGTCTTTATACATATATGTAGGTCAGTACAATTTATTTTTTAAATCATGAATATTCATTTGAATGCTATGTTGTAAAAGATTTAAAAAAAATGGTTAACATGATAAATAGTAATTAAATAAAGTATTTGATTCTGTATGCAATACTGTATTTATAACATTTAAAATAAAAGTAAATATACACAGTAATAATAGTATGTTTAGATTGTTATATGGTTATTACAGTTTTGATTCATATGTTTAGTGTTATGTGACTTTATTAACACGGAAAACAATGTACACTTATATTTTGTAATATTAATATTTACCTCTTCAGCTTTACAATCTGTTAAATGTTATGCAGTGTTACATGTTTAAACAGAGTGTAAATTGTGTGTAAGAGGTAGCGGAGAAGTGTATGCATTCAAGAGTGTCCTTCGCAAACAGTATGTTACGTTAAACAAGTTTTTTTCTTATCTGTTTGCAAGTAACATACCAACTAGTTATGTAGATTGTGGAATAATAAAAAATAAAACGTTTCTATTGGTGAACAAAAAAATACAGATTAAAAATTACTTAACACAGATTCGTAATTATATTTTTCTTTTAAAAAATATTGTTGCTTTGGTAAATTACTATAAACAATATTACAGCGACATAGATAATAATACAATGATCATAAATCTCACTTCACTAATATCTTCCCTTTCTTGACGTGCGTCCGTGCAGAAAGGGATATCGCTTTGCCAACTGAATTAACAGATGCCTCTGTTTATGACATGATTATTTTCATATTAAACATTTTATTGAGATAAAACCTTTAGTTGCGAATGTAACCGACAACTTCTAGTTGTATTATAACTTAAATTAATGAGGTATGTTGTTGCTATTTAAATGAATAATTCAGTTAGTTAAACTGAACCATTATTAACATCTGTATGTGTTTACGTAAATTATATTAAAATTCTCACCTACGCGTATCGTATACCGGCGATATAACTTTCAAAATGGAGTCAATATTCGCCCACTGTCATGAATTAATAATAACAAATGGCCCATACAGAAGTCTGAAACTTTGGGCACTTACAACTCAGGAACCTGACTACATACCAACAAAATTCCAACAGCTCTGATCTTATCTAAGCGAGATGTCTGTATGTCAAATTTCAACTTCCTACCCCTTGTAGTTCTCGAGATTGAAAATTGTTGACATACAGACGGACATTGTCAATTAAATAAGGATACTGGTGATAGGTCTCCGTAGCCGGAGAGTCATGGTAGATGTCACCGCAGCTTCTATGTCTACCGTCAAATAGTAATGTGAAAAACAATACTGTATTCCGGCTTTAGTGGTGTCGTATGCTAGTCAAATTACTGCTATAACGAAACTTAACATCACTTGTAGCGACGAGCACAATGTGGTGCTGTGTATGTCATCCTAACCAATGCCACGACGAGAACAGAAATTGAGAAGTAATAGATTAGCGTGGTATGGACATATTATGCGAAGGGATGAATGTCATATAACAAGAAGAATGTTAGA
>DWLS01008012.1:0-10246 GCA_018246255.1 Pachliopta kotzebuea | reverse complement strand
CTCTCACTCACCAGACGAAACGCGGTGGCCTCTAGGAGGCCCCCACTTCACGCTGATTTTCTGTGAGAGGGTAGTGTCTCACCGGTCGATCCTGCCCACCTACGTGCTACAGTGAACTGCAAACTTAGATCTACTACCTTAACTTGTTACCTCGATAAGTTCACTAGATACTACTCTTCAAACCGGAAGAATGTTTCGAGGCATAAAAAGGTGCTACGATGTTATCTACCTAAATGGTCTCTGGCAGCTAAATTATACCACTCGTATTATTTAATGAACTATTTGAAATCAGATTTAATATTTTTTCAATCTTATTAGGTATGTCGGTTTGTGTGGAGGCATCAAGATCGTCGCACTTGGCATATTTCTCGCAGACTGGTGGCTGGTCAGGAGGCGGAGACATTTGGAAACCACCGCACCTTTAGATCCACAAAAAGACATAGCCGGTTCAATCATCAGTCTAGATAAATGTAAGTGTTCATCTTAAAATTAATTTCTTGTTATTATTTAAAACTACCATTTATTACATTAGTTATAAAGTAATTGAAAATATTGTAATGAATAATTATTACAAATATAGTTTGATTTGTATATATAGTTAAGTTAGTTTGCATAACAAAAAATTTGCATAAATGATTTTTATTAATGCCATGTTATGATGACTTTAATATAAAGTTCTTGGGCAGCGAAATTCTTATTGTGTTTACATTTTTTTTATTTTGAATACTATAATTTATATTTGGATACTATCATATTTAAACGTTCTCATTATTATTTTTCAAGTATTTGAGGAGTTGCCTTCGGCGGAAAACGCCAGCGGGTTCCGTTCGGCCGTAACGTCGGGACACAGCTCTGCTACCAGCACGCCGCTCGAGCCCGCGCCGCTCGACGATCACAAACATAAAATCTACCGCACTGACTCTCAGTACTCGCACGACTCCCACACGCGGCCCACTAAGAACTCACGCGTATTGGTCGCATCGAGACATCTCCGGAACGACTCCAAAACGATACAGCTAGAGCCGCGCGCCCGCCAGCACTCTGCCGATGAGCCGGAGCGTGCGCGGGCGGCGCGCAGCGACTCGCGACACTCGCGCGACGGCTTCCCGCGCTCTGTGTCCCGAGATTTCACACACTCGCGCAACAACTCTCGCGACTGCAAACATTCACGCTCCGATTCCCGGGACCTCAGTCTTGACCAATTGAAACAATTAGCTATTAAAAGTATGGAGAGCCTCGATCTTACCGTACTCCCTTTAACGAAATGCGTCAACGATGAAGAGAGCAAGCGGTTGATAGAAGGCGGCGGAGTCCTCAGACATCGACGGACGAGCTCCAAGGACTTGAAGCCGCCGGAGACGCGACACAAACGAACTTCCTCGCATCACATAACAATGGAACCTAATGAGCTCAGCCTGCAGATGCAGAAAGGTCGTAGTGTCGACCAGCTAGCGACTGCCCCGCTCGACCCTCGCGTGTGAATAATGCTTTTAGTGAAGTGTATTCTAGCTCATTAGTTGAAGGACTCATAATGAAGTGATATATATTAGAAAGTTGACTATGACACAACAAGTTCTTGTTTCTAGTAAATGTTACAAAAACGAGATGACAAAACTTTTAGCAAAATTAAATCCATTTTAGTTGAGTGCCGCAATTATTCTTATTAATAAATAAATGTTATATATGCACTAAAATGTGGGTGAATAGAGGAAATAATTAAATAAATCAACTGGTTAAGAAATCTTAGGCTGACTAAATAATATGTATAACGTAAACGTACTCTATGTATGGTATGAACTTTTCTACTAATTACTTCGTCTATTACACCGACAACAATGACCACAAGTGACTTTCAATCATATCTTTAGACTACTCTAATGCTTTATATTGTGAAAAAAATTAGATGCAATTATAGTATTAGATTTTAATTTAATGCCTGATCATGGACCATAGCAAATTTTGTGTAACAGCTATCTAAATTACAAGAGACTGTTTGAACATAAAACATACTAATGCTTGTAATTTAGGTTAATAAAAAAATTACAATAAAAATATAGGAATCATGAAAAGTATGTCCATAAATTATAAACTAATGTAGATTGAACAATGAGCTAATCAAAATTGTACTTAATCAACTAATATTATCATCAACGTATAATCATCAACTGTTGGACATAGGCTTTGCCTAAAATTCTCCGCTCAGATCAGTGTTGCGTTAACAACACTACACGTAACCTATTTCAAATAAACTGAAATTTTCCTGTTACAAAATTAAATATTTATTAAATTAAAAGACGAAATAATGCTTTATATATTTATATAAAGCAATATTTCGTCTACCCTCCTTGATCATAAACATTTTAAATACATAGGACTATTAATTGACTATATTGTCATTGTTATTTTTTTTCGATGTTTAAGTTTATTACTCAATGTTATGAATCGCGACAAATTCTTTTTTTTCGTAATATCACATGTATCTTATTTGTTGAACCTTGGATAAAAAAAAGTAATAGGAAATTGCTTTGGGAAAAACATATTTTTTGTTAAAAAAAAATTAAATTTCCAATTAATATAAGGCGCGCACTACAGGTTAGCATGTAGCAAATAAGTAAATGCTACTGATATTTTATAATCACAGACTAAATGAAATGCCTAATATACTTAGTTATCTTAATATTACTTGACATCACAGTAGTTTTTTTTTTAACTTAAGTAAAACATTGTAAACATAAGTAATTTCTGAAGCATAGAAATTGTTAGTCTTTAAAACTTAAGGCAGTTGGTTGAATGGATATATAAATAGACCTTACCACTATAAAAGTTTTAAAATATTGACCATATGAAAGTTTCTATAAAACAATAATGGGTTACAAAGCAATATTTAATATATTACATTGTAAAATGTTTAATTCACATTCTTTATTTCATTTGTGGAATAAAAATGAGTTTCTATTATGTTCAGTTTTGTCAACTTGAAATTGTTTCAATTGAGTTCTGCTATTTATGTAACAAATATTTTTTAATAACTTTCTGCTTGCTTTTATTAATCATCATACTGAATCTCAGGTTAATGATGCCACAGAATGTTGAATTGTTTAAATGATACTGTTAGTTAATTATTACATTTTATTACTATTTGCTTCCTTTGTATGATCTCAAATAATAGGAATCTCTTAACATAAATTAACCCTGTTGTAATATTTTTCAGTGAAAATAAAAATCAATTTGTGTTAAAGTCTATATAGAGCCATGTTATGTAATTTAATCTATCAACTTACATTTCTACATTGATATTTTTTTGCTAATTCCTGTGAAGTTATGTAAGACTTTTTATACTAGTTTCTGAAAACGGTTTACGCCTTATTTTGATTTTTTTTCTCTTTTCTCATTTTTACTGATGTACCATTATTTTAATAAACATAATAATAGATTATTCCTGAAGCGGAAATTAAGGCTAGTAAAATATGTTATATATTATCTCAATATGATTTTACAACTCAAAGGAAATGTCAATTTGTAGGCTGCTGTTTAAAATTAAGAATTCAATTACTATTACAGTAGAATATTTTTTTAGTATCAAAATAAAATTTTAAAGCAATATATTTATCAGAAATTAAATAAAAGACAAAGAGAGTGTCAATGTAAATTGTCTAATATTTGTTAAGAGAGAAATAGTTTGATATGAAGAGAGTGTTTTATCTAAAAATGCCTTATTACGTTAAGTCTTAAGACTTGATACTGACTTAGCTGTATTTATTGTTGTCTATTACCAAAAAATGGTGAATTGATAACAATTCTCTAACCTAATTTGTTGCATTTAGTGAATAAAAAAATTGCATACATATTTTAAACTATGTTTTATTTGTAAATAACAATTCTACAACTTCACAATGTTTGGTCTTCTTTACTGCTGCTCGGTATCGGAAATCTTAATATTTTCATCCATGTCACCTTTTGAAATTAAAGAATTTTGTTTATAACTAGTAGAAGCAAAATAATGGACGTCAATAGAATATTAATACATACATACACTGAACATATTTAACTTATTACTGGCTACAGAACAAGCTTTTATTTACCACTACACTTTGTGTCTACAATTTTTGCAATATCTACATATATGTACTATATGCTAATTCTATACACTTCTCTTCAATCTAACTCACCACACTCTGCAATAACAACTTTTTTAGAGGGTGCACCACTATTACTGCCCAAGTTTTCTATTTTTTTTACAACATCCATGCCTTCTACAACAGATCCAAAAACAACATGCTTTCTATCCAACCAAGGTGTGGCCACAGTTGTGATAAAGAACTGAGAGCCATTTGTATTTGGTCCAGCATTAGCCATGGATAAAACCCCGGGACCAGTGTGCTTCAGTTTAAAATTTTCATCCATAAATGTACGGCCATAAATAGATTTCCCTCCAGTCCCATTGTGCTTAGTAAAATCACCTCCTTGGCACATAAAGTTTGGAATTATTCTATGGAATGAAGATCCTTTATATCCAAAACCTTGTTCACCCGTACATAAAGCTCTAAAGTTTTCGGCTGTTTTAGGAACTTCATCAGTATTAAGTTTGATAATAATTCGTCCAAGGGACTCTCCATCTGCAGTTACATCAAAGTAAACTCTTTTGTCTTGCTGTGTTGAAGCAAATCTTAATGCAGCTGCTGAATAAAGAGTTCCATTTATAAATGTTCTACGTAAAATTGATGAAAGAGCCATTTTAATTAATCTGAAATTAAGACCTCACAATTATTATTACTGCCTAATAACCACGTACCCAAAATTATGTTTAAATTTTGTAATTTCAAATGTGTTTTGTTACACACTAATAAAATTACTACTAAATGTATAATAAAACACATTTATAACGATAAATGAAATAAAAAAATGCTATTCTTTGATGTTATGAATTTCTATAACCACCAAATTAAAAAATAAGTCATTACTTGTAAAGTCACATTCAAAAATATTACACCCCTTAAAAATCATGTATTGAATTTAAAAATTTAAATTGAATAGGTTATATTAATCAAACAATATTGATATTTTAACCAACCTTAACAAATTACTGCGAATTACCAATAAGAAAACTTAGATATTAACATAAAACAGATGATGTTCCTTTTGTCACACTGAACATATATCTTAGTTAGATTTAACACATTCTTTTTTTCTTCAAAAGATTCGCAAAATTTGGCATTAATTTACAGCCAGATAGTCACCAATGTTTCTAGAGTAATAAATATATCCCAATCAGAAGTAAATGACATTTAGCATCGTTGTTGTATTCTGTAAATTATTTGTCCAATTAATTGTGAAACACTTTTCTAAATGTTGAAAAAATTATTGTTAATTTAATGGACATTAAACAATTGTAAAAACCAGAGAGGGTTAAAAATCCTTTAAAAATTTTATTATAATGCGACAACCTTTATGAATAACAAACCATCAATAGGATTTATATAATATTATTTTAGACTTTTGATTTTATGGTAAATGTATTATATGATGTTACGGATGAACTGTTCGATGTTATCCCGTGACCCTTGTAAAAAGTCGGATGTGACTGGAATACCGTGTGAAGATTTTTAGTCGGTTAGAGTCCGACACTATCCCGTCGCTAGCACTCTGTGGCTTCGGGATGTGCGTTCCGTTAGCATTTTGTTACATACGAGATAAAAAAAAATTATATGACTAAAAACTACATTTGTGTTATTGACATTTAGCCTGTTTGTTTACGTTTTTGAGGTTATCTGAGCGATTTATAACTGTAGCTATATTTACAATAAACCACCAGTAAAATTAGTATAAACTTAATTTCGTTTGAGTAATTAAACATTATAATAGTTTGATTTCAGAGAAATAAAAAAAAATATTAATTGTGAATAATTTATCATGCAGTCTATTAAGTCTTTAATTTCAAATTTACGAACATCACGCGTTTATCCCATTATTAATCAGTGTATCCTAAATAAAACACAGTGGATAACACCTTTGAGATTATGTAGCACCCAAGATGATTTTGAATCAGGTAGCCATATAATATATTATATATAAATTATAATGAAATAATTGTATGCTTATTTACAACTATAACTTGAACTTGTAATAGTCACGCATTTTTGATTAATATGATTTAATTTTCAGTATTAAATTTAGTATCCATTGTCGTAAAAATAATGGTGTCTTTCGTGGGTTCACAAGATAACTACCACATTCATTAATTATTCTTTGATTTCTTTCCTCAAATATACAAAAATAAGGTTTATTTTTTAAAGAATTAGTAGTTATAATAAATGTGGTTATGTTGTGATGTTACTTTCTTTCTTTAAAGGAAGCAATAGGATAAAATATCATATAGTAAACTGCAAAAACTAGTTTTCATTTATAGTATACTTACAAACAGTAAAATTAAATGCTTCTTAATATGCCAAAAACATAACAGTTGTTCATTAACTTACATTAGAGTCATAATTTAACTTTAACTGCTCCCTGCACCTACCTACCTCATAACATCTCTGCACCACCCAAGGTAGATTGTAAGATAATGTCAATGACATTAAGTCCTCCTTTACACTAGGTGTAAGAAGGAATAAATGAATGATTTACAACTGAGCAGTTCTACCACCTGATGTTTTGTGTTATGTACTTGGTATAAAATAGATAAGTATGATTTTAAGTATTTCAGATATCATTGAAAAATTGTGTAAAGGAGATAAGAACTTAGAGAAAAAACTTAAAATATTAATGTTAGAAGTGGATGTAATGCGACAAGATGGTCGTGAAGCACCCAGCAATTTACAATTTAATCATTGGGAGCGTTTATTATCACTTAACAGTGTAAGCCAAAGGTCAAGGTATTTACAGTATCTATGGAAAACAGAAATGTCAAAGGAAAATGAAAAAGTAAAGCATTCATTATATTTTTTACATATTTTTAATATTATGAAGGTGAAAACCTGGAGGTGGATTAAATAGATGCTATCACTGTCTTCTTCTATCACTAAGGAGTAATATGTTCTCAGTTCTTATTTAAATGTAATGTAATTTTTTTACAGTCTTTGGTATCATATTTTGGCTAAAAATGGCAAATGTAATTATACTGTGCAATAATTTTAATAGACAGTGTCATTGTCACTAGAACATCTTCATAATTAGCAGATAAAATTTCCTACATGATGATGATGATGATCATATCAATTATAAAGAAACTAATGTAAAAAAAATTAAATAATAAATTATTACTGCAACAGTAAATAAAGATTTGTTACATTTTGATTGTTACACAGGCAAAAAAGAAAGCAAGACGGGAGGAACGAGAATTAAATTATGTAATGGAAACTAAGGAATATCCCGATGACCTCCTGTACGGATTAAAACACCAATCCCTGTTTTTGCGTATTCGTGACGGTTCAATAAACCAATTTGATAATTATAGGTGAAGTATACCTGATATAAGACATTTAAGTAATATAAATTTAGTTTTATTAGATATAGGTATAATTTTTCCAGGGCACTTCAATCAATGATAAGAGGACATTCACTAGTTATAGATTGTTCATATGATCAACATATGACTTGGAGGGAGGCTATAAATGCTGCAAAGCAGATGACTTTGGTTTTTGGCGATAACAGAATACATAGAGAGCCATTTAACATTCATATGTGCAATGTAAACAATGAAGGAGAGTTTATGAAGCAATTACGTATAAATATACCATCAATAGATGAACCATGGACGCCTCTAAATATTCACACCCAGAATTATTTAGAGATCTTTCCAAAACATAAGTTGGTTTACCTTACACCACATTGTAGGGAGGAATTAACTAGTTATGATCATGACGCTGTTTACATTATTGGATGCATGGTCGATAAGGTAAATAATTGTCTCTTACTCTTATTTTCTTTGAACTTTTTATTGCTAACTTAAAACTTAATTACAAAACTTGTTACAGGTCAACAATGAACCACTTTCTCTGGCTAAAGCTAAAAGGGATGGACTTAAAATGGCTAAACTGCCTCTAGATAGATATTTTGAGTGGGCACCGGGAGCAAAAAAAAATTTAAACATCAACCACATGGTTGAAATATTGTTAGACTTAAAATTAACTGAAAACTGGGAATATGCTTTACAGCACGTGCCAAGAAGAAAACTTATGGAAACTAAGATATTGGCTATGCAAAAGAAGATTAGGAATAGTAAACTAGCCCAGGAAGAAGTGTTCAAAAATTTTAAAATAGGCAAAAGGACTAATATGATGTCATTCAGAGAAAAACGATTTAAATCAAATCAATCTTTATATGATGATGATGAATAAAGATTTGTAATTATCTATTAATTTTAATTTGTAAAAATACTAAGAATAAAAGGTTTTGATAATATGATGTGATATAAATAAAAGATTTTTTATTTTTTAAAAAATCATTTAGTTACATCTTAGTATTAAAACGTCTTCATATAACATCTTTTGCAAAAAAAATCTTAAATAATAATAGTATAACCTATATTTGTACATTACCGAATCAGATTTATAAACAATTTCGTTATATACAAAACCGATTGCCATTTTTTCAATTTTTCTTTGCATTAAAGTAAACTATCACCGTGACATATATGTTCCACATGATATCTACCATTGCACACAATTACTAAGTCATAAAAATGCTTTGCATGTCCAAACATGTCTAATATTTTCATTCGTTTCATATAAAGTATTTAATAAAAAATAATATAACTCATATGATATACTATATTTATCATGCAATCGTTATTCTATGTCATTAAAGAACATGTTTAAATGTATTCGAATATACATATATACATGCACAGGGTCTGCTATCCTAATGCGGATATGGAAAATTACAAATGTATCAACACAATGCGACCAATAGACGGGGGCCCAAAATATTTAATATCCCTCTTTTTTCTTGTTGCGCACTTGCAAGCAAATTATCTAAAATTACATGTACTTGGCGTAACTACACGATCATGTGCGCTGTAAAAGAGTTACCACAGAGTAAAAAGACTTCATAAATTCTTTTTTGAAAATTTTGCTCTAAGGGATATTTAGAACCCACCGTCAAAAAACTAGATAATACTTAAGAAAACTATTGTACTTTTAGTATTGTTTTGTGAAAATATAATGTGTGTTAAATAAATTGCAGTGAGATTTGAATTGGTACGCGAGTAACGTCTTGTCTATAATGTTAGATACGTAGCCGTTCATTAAAGTGGCGGTAGTGTACGCATGTCGACGTCGGCGTTGGTTTCAGTGCGTTGCTTGATGGTGGCCAAGATTTCTTGTAGATTTGAAGGAAGCGCGATATCAGCCAGCGGCACTACACTGGGCGGGGTCATTGGACGTGACGGCGAATATGCTTCGTCCTAAACATATCATATTCTAGTTAAATAAATAAAAAAGTGAAAAAAAATAGGCGCACTGGAGTAAGTGCTGACTTAAAAATATTCATTAATTGACTGGACGGTTAAAAGTATCAATTAGCCATCACCGCGATGTTAAAATACATCCTTATAGAGAAGAGTGATTATGTAGACCGCAGACACCGCCGTTTATTTCCAATTCAGAATGTATTCAAGTCTACAAATAAATAATACATAACCACTTTTATGGTACATCGGCTAACCATAAAGGAAGACGCAGTCTAAGTTTTAAACAGAATTAGTCTAGAAGAAAACGAATTCACTTTTCTTTTAAAAGCGCTCACATAATTTCTGGGTTATGTTTATATATATGAAATTTACCTCTGCTTCAATAGATGAATCGGCCTGTGCCATCTTCAATATCTGTTGCTTTTGCTCCTCTATTTGCCGATTCAACTCTTCCATTTTACAACGAAGCGTGGTGGAAGCGGGCGCGGAACTATTGCTCGTTGATGAGCCCGGACTGTACGCTTCTTCATCCTCTGCTGAAGCTATATTCAAAATAGTAATTACTAAGGACGGTCACATGATTATTTAACACTACGTAACATTTAAGTAAGGTGTAAGCATATGATAAATCAAAATTCACTGTAGTAGTATATTCGCCGAAACGACGGACAAACTGAACTTTTCCATGACGGTTAATGATTTACCGGCCCATAACATTAAACTCGTTACATGGAGATAAAATATGTTAAAATTCATTGCCCTTTTTTTTTTTTTAACGCGGGGGAATCCTTTTACGGACGTTCCGCCGGTGCCCTGGGTGGGCCCGGAGGGGTGTGT
>DWLS01008011.1:0-10247 GCA_018246255.1 Pachliopta kotzebuea | reverse complement strand
CCGGTCGAGCGCCCCGCGCAGCCGCCCCCGCCCCCACCCGTCGCCCCGCACGCGCCCCCAGCCCCGCCAGCACCGCACCTGCAGCACGCGCACACTGACCTTAGCGCTGTCCACGAAGGTAACGCGCAGGCGTCAACTGGACTTAGCACGAAAATCAAATAAAAAACATACATAAATTTTATTACCGGCCAGTCACAACGCTTTTGGATACATGAAGGTTTTAAGTCAAAAAAAAATAATAAATTATATCAAGCTACTTTTTTTGTGAATTCCAATAATACTTAACAAGGGCATTTATAGAACACAGTAACTGTTGTAATTTGCTGCAGAAACCAGAAAAAACTAATTCTTGGTTAATGAAAGTTAAATCATTAACTAATATTAAAATATCTAATCGTTAAGATATACGAAAAAATTACTACATAAATAAGCTTTTATAAAAATATGTATAGGAAACAAAATTAATACGAATAGTTTATTACTGATCTTGAAAATTTAATAAAAATCATGTAATTTGTAATAAACGAGAATTATTGAGAAATAATACACAAACGTGATGAATTTATTTTATTAGGAAATTATTGTATATGCGAACTAAGATTTTTTGGTAGGTTTTAGACCCATAATTGGTATTATCGGATGTCCGCGGCTTGTATAGTAATAATTGGAGTAAGGTTTCAGTTGACGTCTGTCCGTGTCGCGTAGAGGCGGTACGATGTGAAGCGAATGTCTTATTTAATGCCGACAAACAAACCGACGATGTTAACGAAGGCAGCGCTAAACGAAGGTCAGACTCCGCCGCCCAGCGATAACTAATATATTCAAAATGATTAAAATTGACACCACTTACACTCTATAGTAATCGATAATTATGTATATTAATGCCTTCAACGACATTCAAAATATTTTATGTCCGCACATACATTTTTTTATGTTCTGTGACTTTGGACGTATGTTGTTTATGCCAGCCCCACCGTACATATACCACATTTGTCACAATTTACAGCTACCTCTATATCATGTAATAATTTATATATATTTAAAAAAAAACAATATTAATTAACTAAAAAACCACATACATAAATACTGTCAAAAATTGGTTATAATATTATCTGTACGTCATTAACGATTTTCCGTTATTTAAATGTTTCATTACAAACTTAAAGTTTACGTGTTTCATTACAAAAATAGTTTTTTTTACGATGCACAAAATAAACAAATTAGTAAATTTACTTCTACAAATTTTGTAATATCCAAACATTTATTTATTGATGTATACTGTCCAACATAACACTACCAAAAGTTGGAATTTGCCTTACTGGCAACACTTGGCTTATATTTTAATGTAATAATGGATTATGTTGAGCATTTCTCATCAAATTGGTCGCCTTTTCCTACACTGATAATTTTTTATTATTCAATATTTATTATGTAATATATATACACTGTTTTGAATATTACTTTATTATCTGTTTCAACTTTTGACATACACAATATTTTTATTAATGAAATCTGACATTTAGTAGTTAAGGTTGCCAGTAGATAAAAGTTTTAGATTTTTTTTTTAGAAATTCTTTAGTTTTATAAATACATAAAAAAACATTTTGATTTATATTAGTTATTCGTTGGCAGAGGAGGTCACTGGTTGCGGCAGCTACGCTTCGTGAATGATACATGTTTGCACTGTCTTTGTTATTTTTGATCTATCTTACTTCCCTTTCACCATCTATACGAATCGTTCAGTTTCTTCGAATTTTCACTTTTCCTGTCTTCATTATTTATACCCACTTTTGGCTGTGGTTTTTTAAAACCTTTATGTTTCATTACTCAAACATAATATTCTTCTGTCAACTATTTAATTTGCGATTTCATTATCGATTGGTTGTTAGATAAATAATTTAGAT
The DNA here is from genome assembly GCA_018246255.1 of Pachliopta kotzebuea. Lineage (NCBI taxonomy): Eukaryota > Metazoa > Arthropoda > Insecta > Lepidoptera > Papilionidae > Pachliopta > Pachliopta kotzebuea. The sequence goes on along the minus strand of DWLS01008011.1, from coordinate 8,343 downwards.
TTGAGTAGATCTTTATTTATGGTGTATGGTGTTTTAGCATTTATTATAATCATACTTGAAATCAATTTAATACTGTAAAAACTAAAACGTACGTATTGAAGATATTTTCAATATGATACAACTATAACGTTTTTAATGTTTCAATATTCATTGGTGGTAAAGTTATCGTTATATTTATCTGAACCCTCCTGATTACTTATCACATACCTCTTGCAAATCTGCGGCTGCAAAACCATCACTGTGTTAACTGGAGCAACTGAGCAGATTTCATCATTCACAGTCTCATTATCACTTTTTATTTATTCCTCGAGACAACTAGACGAGCCAGGCATTCATCTGACAGTAAGTGATACGTTTGCCCATAACAACGCGATGGTTAATATGGTACACACAACACCACATTGCGCTCATCGCTTTAAGACTTAAGTTGTTAAGTCTCATTACCCCAGTAATTTCCCTAGAATACAGCAATCATCCAACCGTAACAGTAATATTTGCACATTACTGTTTGTCGGCTGCAATAGGTGGTACCTACCTAAATGGTATTTGGTAACAGATACTTACCATCAGTAAAGCCATTTAACACCATGTGCAATCAAATTGAGGGATTTTCCCAAAATAAAAAGAAAAACCCAAACATTATTTCAATACATTGAAATAATGTTTCATACAATTAGTTGCCCGTTGCATTCACAACTAAAAAATAAAAAATAATATAATATTAATAAAATCATAACATTGTAACCATAGCTATATATATATAGCATATATCAGCTATTAAGTTGGCATAGCGACATCCCATTCCGCACGGACACACTCCTAGAAAGTAAGTAAGTAAATGTTGAAATAATTGCACACGCTTTACTACAGAAAGATAAATATATATTTCCATGTCCAGTTTACATTAAATATATAACCTATTTAGATGTAGAATATTTAGCATCTACAAGTATTTAGTATATTTTTTAATAGATCAATGCATGTTCAAGATCAATATGAAATAGACGGCAACTTACAGTACTTTTCATATCATATTATTTTGAGGCAAATCTCTGTTGCTGGTGACCGTCAAGTGTATTCTCATCAATTATTTTTACTGAGAAATAGTCAAATGCAAATCTTACTGTATTCCGATTTGAAATGTTTATGTGTCAAAGCAAAGGGTAAAATCTTAACTAACATAACATCGTTATGGGATATCACTTATTATTAGGTGATTATTATAACCAATACCAGTAGATGGACCCACGATTTGGTGAAGGTCACCGGAAAGCGCTGGATGCAGACAGTGCAGTATGTTTATTTGCTGATGATAATGATGACTAGGTGATCGTCGTGCTCGTACTGTTTATTGAACAAAAATTTGGATTTTTTTTATATATAAACCATAATATTTTGTTTAAATTACCGTAATTATACCGTTGTTACGATTTCATTCTACCTGAGATTTGGTGTTATAAAAACTAGTAGTGTAATTACGGCGGTAAGTATGCCGCAATCACATCGTTCCATTGTTAGTACATCCTTGGATGTCGTCACGCGACGGTCACCAGCGCCGCTCTCTCACTCGTTAGTGTATTAACTAAACTGCCTGTGAACGTTCCAAATTGCCTGTGCTCGAAACTTGCCCGCATGTTTATCACTGGACGTAAGTCTGTTCTTACTATACTTCTTACTGTACCGCGTGCAACGGCGGCGGGGTGTCACATGCACTGTTACGTCACAAGGCGTACAGATTATATATCGACCTGTCACTTTTTCTTTTTAATTATAAAAACGAAAACATTCACATTTATATAACAATTTTTTTCTTTATATTTCACATAATAAAATTTTATGAATAATATTTATTAGTGTACATATTTTTTTAATCAATTTCATAATACAATAATGTTTTTTTTTCTTTTTTTCTTTTGGGGGCTTTCACCTGTCTTGGTTATGTCAGCCCCATCGTATCAATAATGTTTAAAACGTACTTCTCCTCTGTCTATTGCCAAAGGTTGATATGTACCAAATATTTAAAGGCATTAAGATTCTATATGGCAACTAAACATTTATAAATAAAAAATATTAATATGCTTATGTATTTTTAATGTGATCATTTACTACATTAATGCGCTTTACTATCACAGACCACATTACCACTTAACAACAAGTGATGGTCAAGCATTAACCTTTAATGTATAAAAAATTTATTGTACAGTTTATAAATAAGTTTATAAGTTTTGGAGTAAAAAACAAACTATGGGAAAATTTCAGAAGCAATGTGAGATAATTACACTTTGTTAATTATAAATGAAATATAATAAGTATGTTTTTATACTTTTTATACAATTTGTATAAAGTTTACATAGTTTGGTTATGTGTGTTGGTTAAATTAAATTTTACTTATTAAAACGTTTTCATCATTGTGTTATGAGATTGTCCGTCGTCGTTGCAAACGCCGTTACTACGTAACTTGAATGTCGCATGACTCGTTAGAAAACTATTCAAATTGCTCATATTTATTAATAGAGTATCAGCATGTGTTTGATGTCATACATGTGATGAATGCAATGTACCATCAGTTATCTACCGTCTTGTACACTGAACGGCACGTCGTATCCTTTGATATTTCAGACATAATTTCCATAACCGGTTATCTCGAGGATCCCGGATCCGAATATGAAGCTGTTAAAGTGGTCAATGCAACAGCATCAACTCCAACCGAAATAATGCAACTGGTAAAACTGGATGTATATTGAAAATTAATAAACCTCAGTGAACTCACGAAAGAGGTTCAATATACTTCACTTATATATACTGTAACTAAAGGTGCATGGCCTCTTCATTGTGTTATTTAATGAAAATCACTCGAAAAAATATTTATTATATATTTTTTCGGGTGATGTTGATGCCTTTGGTCACTATTATAACCGCGAAGGCTTCACCGGTTCCAGAGCTGAACTATATAAATAAAACAAATGGCCCATACAAAATTGTGAAACTTTGCTCACCCACAACTGAACAACCCGACCACATACCAACGAAATTCCAACGGCTCTGATCTTATCTAAGCGAGATCTTTTTGGATGACAAATTCCAGCACCAGCTCCTACCCCTTGTAGATTTCGAAATTGAAAATTGTTGACGGACGGATATTGTCGTTTAAATAAGGACTATAAGGAAGAGGAGAAAGCAGAGGGAAAAAGGACGAGGGGAGAGACGAAGAAATAAACAGAGATATAACTGGGAAGAGAAAGGGAGAGATAATCAATAGATACTTATATATGTGTTATTATATGTCAAAAAAATAAATATGTATATAGTAAACTGTCTTCTTCTATGTTAACGTTGGTACAGCCATTCAGTGTACAAGATAATATCATTGCAATGTGTTTACACATTCTATGTGTTTGTATTGTAAACAAGCAATTTACATGTGAAAATTTAAATATAATTATTTTCAAATAATTTTCCTGAAGTTTTTTCTAATTATTTCAATGAAGTACTCGATTGCGATACAGAATTGAAGCGGCTCCTGCCCACGCTGTCGCGGAAGGACAAGGGGCCGAGGGCGCGGACCTCATGGTACGCGGAGTGCGGATCGGACTCCGTCTCACAAACTGCCATCAGCACAGGGTCATGGTGAGTACTCATAAGAATTACACATCGAAAATAACTTACAGCTTTCATCATCATTTCAAGAAACTCATTCATCATCAGACCACTCCCAAAGTATGCTACTTAACCCATATTTTAATACCTCTCTAATACTATTTTCCTCAAGCGTCCTCACTTCGTTGATTCGGTACGCGACTTTTCATTTCCTCATTTTATTTTCTTTCCTCTCCTTTTATCTTTCCCTACTTTCCCCTCTCTTTAGTATTGTTAAAATATTACCGGTGTAACATATAACCTTTATGTTAAGAGATCACGATTGGATCCGAATTCTTGCATTTTCCGACTTTGCCGAACAATATTAAAAGAGAGTCCTTACAATACGTATGATTATAAAGAAAGTAAATATAAACTACCTAATAAATTATATATATATTTTTTTAAATATAGCAACTATACAAAAGCCTACTTTTAACATGACTTCAATATGTTAATATAACTGTCTGAATTAGACGTCAACAGTAGCAGTTGAAAATTTGATTTACTTCCTAATTAAGCCATTCAAATTCAATGAAAAAATTGTCTAGAATACAGTTTTTTTTTAATCTATTATTATTATAATTTTTTCAACATAAATAATTTTTGTTTGACTAGAAAAATTTAAATTTGTAATTACCTCTCTGTTGGCTATGTGTTGCCAATAGAAAAATATTAATACTTGATTAAAATATATATTCCCATTACAATAAATATTACAAAGGTATAAATAATATTAGTAATTACACATGATACATAATTTTTATCGGATTATCAGTTTCAAAAAAGCCAAATTGATCATGCGAAATAGCCTGTGGCTCTATACAAGGCTGCCGAGGTCACCTTCTAGCCAGCAGCCTCCACTTTCACAATACGGGTTAAGGCTTGACCATAATTATGTTCCATTGAACACCAACCGATATGACGTACCACTAACATTTTCACCATCTACATCACTCCATTATTACTCGGCAAATTTAGCTTCCTCATAAATAAAAATGACGATTCAACATCTAGGAAATGCCGAATGAATCCGCTGCAGCCCAGAATTAACCTGTACATAGCTTCTGGGAAAAGTTCTGTGCTGATTTTTTTTTTTCTCTTTGATGAGTTATAACAATTTTATAAAGTTTACGAAGCAAATAACCTTTATGTAAATAGATCAGGACGTTTTGTTATATGGAGATCATGATTAGATCCTAATCCTTGTACTTTCCGACTTTGCCGTAAATAAACAACAACCGAGAATTTTTTATCTTTATTAATAGTTAATGTTATATGAAGAGAAGATATATAGAATAAATAATAATCTTACAGATTTAATGTGTATTTTTGTTAAAATTAATACATATAGTTGATTAACTTTGTTTATCGTTTTTTGCTTTGCCTGCACTTGCTTTGTATTTTATACATCTCTTGATATGTGATAGAATTTTCTCGATAAAACAATAAAAAAAAATCTATTAACTTAACGGCATCGAGCGCTTGTTAAATAGTTGATGGTGGTTCAGAATCATCTTCTTCATCTTCATTCGGGTTTTCGGTACTACTTAATTTGTAGGTTATAAAATGAATAGAAGTTTCGGGAACTCAAAGGTTTATTTAATCTTTTGTAACGTGTTAAAATAATACAAAAAATTACACCGATAATAACGATTTTCTGTATGTAAATATAAAAACATTTCTCCGTAATATAGAATGCCTGTTGCGTTATAAAGAATGTATCAATTTATGGGTTCTTAAAGTAAACCAACCAAATTGTAATCTTCTCTATGTTATAAAGAGTTTACAATGTATATGAAATTCAATTATGCGAATTTCATACATAATTATAATATATCGTCTTAAAATTTTTTTAACTGTTTTAACTATATAACAAATAATAAAGCATATAGTATGTTACTTTTCCTATGTGTAGATAAATGAATGTAGCAATAATTCGCAATGAATCGATTTCATGGTCGTATTGCAATCGGCCTCGCCTCTGCCCCCACCTCCCCTACTCCCGCTTTTTGGGCCACAAAAAACTTGGAGCATCAGAAGGTCCGCCGCGGGTTTCTCGTACCAGTTTAATAATACCTACTGATATGCCGCCTGTGTAACCGGTCCATAGCGTTCGTAATTCGCGTGTACCAAATTCTGCGTACGGGCCACAGCAGCCGGTTGTACCGTCTCACAGTAGATGTGACCAGTTCAGAGCTGGTCACAAAGCGAGCGCCACCATCCAGCTTTAGTCAGGAGCCGCGCGGACGCATGACGGAGCTTATTACCCAGACGACTGACTCACCAGCCTGTTTCCCATACCACCGTTAACTCTGGCCCAATACAACAGCGAAGCGCGAGCACAAAGCGATGAGACACAAATCACATTGTAATGAGTGTTTACATCACTCACCGTTCAATTAACGTCATATTCCCACCTTTCCAATTAAAAAAAACCTGTAAAAACTTTCTAGTAGATGCCTATTCACTCCACAAAAATTAGACCTTCGCTGCAATTAGTAAATTTCCCTCTATCCTCACTAGATCTTTGGTCTACTTCCAGGAGTGGTTTCCAACATTTAAATATTAGACATGAAAATTCATTTTGCTTCCGGTAAGTCTCTTTCGCTGAAGACTGACTACATAGCTACCATCGCAGCTCCTATTTCTACCTCCGAATAGTAATATGCGAACATTACTATGTTGAGGTTTGAAGGGTGTTGTATGCTAGTGAAATTACTGGGGTGGTGAGATATAACACCTTATATCTAAAGGTTCGACGACCGCAATGTGGTGGTGTTTATACCATCTTAACCAGTATCATGTTATGGGCAAGCGTATCTTACCATCAGGCGAACGCCTCGCTCTTCTCGATACGTCGAATAAAAGTAAATTATACAATTACTATCATTAGCTAAATCAATTTGAGAGAGATACTGTACCCAAATTCCAAAGTTTTCAAAAAATCAGTAAAGAGACATTTGCGCTTTACCAACGTAGACAACATCATCATTTAACAGCAGATGGGATCGTGGTCAAGCATTGATCTTTATCTTTGATAAAAACATATAATAAACCGCAATGGCCACGTACGGTCCGGTTTCAAAGAACTAAAAACCATCAAGTTATGGAATGAACTCCCTGCCGAGGTTTTCTTAAGGAGCTACAGAATGGAGTTATTTAAAAAGGGTGTGATAAAGTTCCTCTGGTGAAGCTGGAGCTGTCTATAGGCTACGGTAACCTTAGTGGTATATAAAAAAAAGTCAAAATTCCAATTCGATGAGGAACAATAGTTTGTATATTGAACGAACAAAATCTACTTAATATTAGCCAAGAAAAGACTTGAGTTTTGCGAAGATTAGACGTAAGGAACTCAACAGACTTTACACAATTCTTTTTTAGTATTTTTCCTTTTGGTTTTCGGAATCGCTTCCGCTCATCACTTCCTCCAAGTGCCGAGGCCGCGCACGCGCACGCTTATTACATCGTCTGCAGTTCGCATTGTGGCGGGAAGGTTTTCGTTGTGTAAACGTGCGCACGGATCGCGATTGGTTCCGTTTGAATAATAAACATAATAATAACATAATATATATCTTTTTGTGTCTGTGAGGAGTTAACCTATCGGATATTAAACAGAGGTTGGTAATTTTAAGTTTATATCTAAAACATAGCGTAAGTGAACCGACACAACAACTCATGGAAATCGAGCCAACTTCACCTGCACGTGGTAAGAGTGACCCAAATCACGATTGCTCACTATTCGGCGGTAGAAATAGTAGCTGTGGTGGTATCGACTTAGACAGTCTCCAGCAACACAAACCACTATTTATTTATTTCTCTAAAAAATACACAGTTTTGTACATTTTATTTGGTCTGTGGTTCCCGAACTAGGAGTAATAAATACCTGTATTTCGGGAACCAGTTTCCGTTACAATATAAGTGCTAACAATTTCTTAGTATTAGAAATAACAACGTTTTCGTTACAATCAAAAAAGATCAGTCATACACTAATATGCAAGATAATGGAAAGGGGGAAATAAAATAAATATAGATATATAATATTTTAACGTGTGTGTGATGTTACGTGTTCATGTTTAGGATACTTTCTGTCTCTTCATAAGTAATCCCAATCAACCGCTGAAACACCATAGATTTGACCTTGTAATTATTTAGAGATACTTCTTTGGGAAAATTACAAATCAGGTTATACATCTCTGGCCCTAGAAACTCGTTATGTCTATCTATGAGCATCCTATTCGTAATATGCCATCCTATAACAGCGCTAGTTAAGACGGTATACACCACACCACATTACGCTCGTCGCCTTTATATGTGGGGTGTTAAATCTCGTTACCACAGAAATATAAAAGTAAAAATTTGATTATTTAGACACTTTAGTAATTGTGACATACCGTTGGGCCAGTGTGATTGTAGATGGCTCAAATCACTCCAATATTGGGTGATAGCCTATGTCGATCGGCTGATGATGATATTGATCTATTCCTATATTATTATCGTTTCTCAGCTTTATGTATACGTATGTATTCTTATAATAATTTTAAGTTATAGCAGTTACTTGAAAATTTCATTATTACAATATTCGTTTAAACCAGTTCCCCAAACTTTTTTGTGTCGTAGACCCCTTGCAATGTTTTTCCGTGTTTTGTAGACCCCCTACTTACCTGATATTGATCTCCTGTAAATTTCTAACTGTAGTGAAGTTTA
>DWLS01008010.1:0-10248 GCA_018246255.1 Pachliopta kotzebuea | reverse complement strand
TCATAGACCACATCTTCACTTAACACCAGGTGGGATCGTGGTCAAGCATTAACCTATACATACGTAAAAAAAAAAAACTACAAAGAAAATAATGTAACATTCCAATACTAACGAAAGGTACTACATTAAATTCCCAATTATGTGAAAAAGAAGTAACATATTTGTTCACACATGTTAATGAAAGAAATCTGATTATATTACAGTAAGTATTATTAATAGTTTTAAAAAATAATTAAGGATTTTGTACTTTTAAATGGAGAGAACGTAACTCTAGTAAATATTACCATACTGCTTTTATCAATAGTTTTATTAGGAGACATTAAAGCATAGTCGATAATAACAAAAGCTAAGTTAACAAATCATTTTATTTTTTTATTTAACAACGACATTCGTAAATTTTTATAAACTCTACGAAAAAGTAAAACGTGGCTAAAAATTTCAATCACGGCGTAGTAGCCAAAAAAAAATCTATAGAAAACACACATAACACATTACCCTGTGGATTTTTTTTCAAACATTTACCATAAAAGCATACTGTAGAATATTCAATGAAAAAATAGTAACGGAACTGTTAAAAAAAATAGTTATGGTAGCTTTAGTTGAATCCGATCGATACCGTTGCGCTGATGAAGCAAGGTGGCACATGCGCTATACGTAGAACTGTTACAAGAGCAAGCCTCCATTACTCTTCCTGCTACAGTTCGGACACCACGTAAGGGTATTTTTGAGTGTGTACCTGCTGTGTGCTGCCCATCATCAAAGATCAACGTTTTGGTAAGAAACCTTACGCATTTTTCCATTTGTTTTATAATTTTGTTTATAAATATGGATCCTAAATGAAGCAGTATTAAAATTCTAATAGCTTCGCCATTGTCTAACAATATTGATTAAAAGCGAACACTAACTGAATAGTGAACATAAAAGATTATAGCTATCGTCATTCTAAGCCGCAAATTGTGCATAGGATCAAGCTAGACTTTGATAAAAAAAATTAAAAAAATCCTATTAATCATACTAATGACGCAATGACACATTGATATAATCAATAAGTAGATTATTACAAGATTGAGAAAAAAGATTAAATATATATATATACATAGTCCTGAAGATATTGAGAAATAATTACAATGCGGTCGTATTCTTTAATGGGATAGAATCAATAAAATTTTAAGATATCGAAGCCTTTCGATACAGATTTAAAGGCGAGTTGGTGGAGGAAGGGATGGAAAATGGGTTGAGTTATATGCGTTGCCGGAACGCCACAACAACTGCACCCCATCGGCGTTGTTTAAAGCGCATGCGCAAAGTTGACAATAAATCAATAACGAATGAAGAGAAAGAACGAAATTTAGAGAAAACATTGAAAGAGATAGTTTCTGTTTATTCTCACCAGAAATAGAGCAGCTTCATTAAAAAAGGCTAAGTTGCCAATATTTCCAAAATGTAATTTTTTTAAAAAGCTTGTAAAAATATTTTAATTCCAATTATTAACTTGAATGTTTCTATTATCCAAATAGCAGTTGATTATAAAAATACAAAAAAAAATAGCACATGAAAAAGTTATCGGGCTAAGTGCACAAAACTTTTTAAAATTTCTTACTTCCGAAATCGAAAATATTTGTAGAACCTGGCAATTCATATATGGTATATATATCTCTGAAACGAAATATTTTAACAACCGTCGCATTATCATTATGATAATAAAAAAAATCTAGATGTTTCCAATCGCTCCGTCCCCCCACCATAAGACCACCTCGTAGAGAGGGAGGAGGCGGTGTGAAGGTGTTCCTTCCTCTTCAAAGTGGTGTGAGGGTTAAGTTGTATAGGCAAGAGTGAGAGGGAGCACATGGGAGTGTAGAACGGGCCGGGGGTGATACTTGCCATAGCCGGTCGATCATTGTTAGTTCCGCTGCGGTGTGATAACAACGGCTATGCAGTGCCAAGTTGTGATTTGCAAATATTAACTTATTAACGGTGATGTAGTTCTGGCCCCAACTTAATACTCAGGTATTTAGTGTTTTGTGGAACATGTGCAATATAAATTGAAAGCTGTGCAATCAATAAAGGACATGGTTTTTGTTTATTATCAAATACATCTGTATAACTATTTAATATTTAACTAAAACCTAGTTTCTTTAATTTTTTTAATGTGTGCTGGGATTTGGGCATTAGGCAGGACATGAATGGGGCAGGGAGGAGGGGTTCTCTGATAATCAATACAGGGTCTGCCCGGGCTGCCAGCCGCAATGCGCATGTGCAATATCAATAGCCGGAAATCGATATTGCCATCACGACTTAGCCAAGTTACATAAATATTAATTATTCAAAATTATATTAATAAATATTACTTCCCAGATTTAATGGAAGTCTAGATAAAACATCGCCGAGTAGTTTTTTATTTAAGTAATGATTAAATAATGCCTGTAGCTGTTGCTCGCCTCTGCTATGAGATGTAATGCGCATGTGCTATGAAACAATAATCAATAGCCCCGTCACCACTTAGCAAATTTCAAAACTTTAGAATCTTAAAAATTTGATGTAGAAACTATACAGGACATAATTATAGAGAAATTTCTTTAATAAGCAGAAAATCAAATCAATTATTCCTCAGGCAATTTATGTATTAAGAACAGTATAACAACAAATGTCTGATTTTGATTTAGATGAAGAATGCAGGATTAGATCAAAAGATTTGGCTATAATTGAGAAAGGTGATGACGAGGTACTATATCTTTAGGCTCTGGTGATTGCCCGGGCCGTAGGTTGTACGCATGTGCAATTAAGTTAGATATTGAAGATGGCGATCGGAAGTACGCCCGGGACGCAGTTACCATCGCGCATGTAATATTTGCCTAGACCAAAATCAATAAAAACGAACAGAAATCAGTAATATAATGATTCTATTGGATGAGTTGGTTCTTAACTAATATCTTACCTGGTGTTTAATTACTTTGTGATTTAACTTGATAAAGTAGAAATCGTTGAGGGTTTTTTTCTGGTAATACAGCTTTCATAATATGAAATATAGAAAGTAGCAAACTTTTTACTACTATTATCGTTTTCAAGTTTTTCACAATTCATGATCGGAATATTTGTTGATTTATGACTTTTTTTTTATACCGAGTAGTTTTTCTTAGCCGATTTTTTATTATTATAGTACACAACTGTGTTGCGGCTGTGCAGGCCAGCGGAGGAGCTTCACGTCCCTACAACAGACACAAAAAGGTCAGATGAACAATGACATAAAATAATCACCACTACCATCGTCATCATTTCCGAATATTGATGTCTACTGTGGACATGGACCTAGTCTATTTACTTCAAGATCTATCCATACGATGGCATCTGGATTAAATCATTCTAAATGATCTGTACTCATGTTCCTTGCCCATCAGTTGTTCCTTTAAAACCGTACGGTGAATAAAACATGTCTATCTAGACTTGAAGCGTTCTTACTAAATCATTGGTATTATATCTCTGTTGCCGGTGACCATCTAGGTAGGTACCACCGCAGCTAATTGTACAGCCGACCAACAGTACTGTGCAAAGATTATTGAGTTCCGGAATGAAGAGAAGACTACGCAAGAAAAATTAACAGAATAACAAGATTTGAGCAAGCATATTATTTCCCATCAAATGAACTTCTTGGTGGTCTCGTCGAATTAAAAGAGTAAAGCAATCGGTAGCCACGTTTTATGCGCATACGCAACATTACGCCTATAACACGCAATAGAGTTTGTAAATCATTCAAGATTTATCATTTATACCTATTAAAGACTCGTGTGAGACATAAGAATTAATAAGGATCTGTCTTCTCTCTCATTCGAAGATTCTACCTACTTTCTTTTTAAGATCATATCCAAGGTACCTTTTTGTACAGAAGTTTTTTAAAAGATATCATGCTCTAAGGGTATATCAGTCTCCTTTAGTGAGTTTTGAAGAGGCTTCGGGATCTCTTTCGAAACCTATTCATGTATAAAGACATGCCTGTCCATACTTGAGGCATTCTGACTAAGTGACATTAAACTTGAAGTTATAACCGATAATACTGGTAATCTACAAAGACCTTTTCTGTAGAATTCATACTCTTTGTGCTTCTTTCTACAGGATACAAAATGTCTAAGTTAGAAGAATGTCAAAGAGCGCTAACAAAATTTTTCGAGACCGACCTCGAAAGTGGGATAGCCATCTTAAAATTATGGCAAGTACTATTTGGGCCATTTTCATAATTTTCTTTTAACACAATTGATAAGTAAATAACACAGCACTTAATGTTACCTCTGCTGGGACATTCACTACGCTGGTCGTGTACCGGTTAACAAATTTGACATCTATGATAGTTATTCATATAACCAGTCTGTCTATGTCCGATGTTTTCATTTATTGATACTACCTATTTTTTCCCAGGATCCTGAACGTCATACGCCATCTCCCCAAGTTTCAAAAATACAAAAAAGATAAATTCATCATACCAACATTTTTGAAGAGTGTAAATGAAATATACGGTACGGTGGCAGAATTAGAGACGGCTAAGCGGAAATATGTGTACCACAAGGTATTAGATAGTACGAGGGAGCTTGACAGGCTTGTGCACATGGTAATTAGCTGTCATGTATTAATGACTGTTTGTTTTTACCAGCAATAAAAAAGAGGTTTTTAGGCATGACCCATGGTGGTCAAAGTTTTGCCCTGTCGCTGACTGAACCGGGGCATCGCATTCATAACGGCTGATGGCTTTCGCGGTAAGTTTAGTGGGAAGGGTCCACCCAGGCCGAGTCCGACACACTCCTCCGGGACCACCCAGGGCACGGGCGGAACGACCGTAAAAGGATTCCTCGGCGTGAAAAAAACAAAACATGGTGGCCAAAATTTAAAAAAATCTATAAAGATCTGCCTAGAAAGAAATAAACTTAAATTCGCCTATTCTTTACCAAGTGATGCTTATTAAACGAGACGTACTTTTACAGTGGCCGAAGAACTATGAAGAATTAACCGAGCGCGAGGCGGACGAAGAGTTAGAGCACGCATAGTGGGGACTTGAGCTGGCATCTCAGAGTATAATCGGCGATACCGATTTAACTGGATGCCTGCTTATGACCCCCACTCTTTATAATATTTTTGTATTTCTTAGGTAAGCATTACTAATTTAATACATTTAAAATTTACTCGGACCTTTGATAAAATGTTACTAAAAGAACATTATTTCATATAAAACGCCATTTACTAAGGCTATTTGTATTCTCACGAAAATAGAAATTATTGATGGTAGAGTTGGAATGATGATAAAATTTTAAAACCGCTCTACTAACTACCCACCTAACTTTGTCAATTTGCTTGCAATTTATAAGAACCAGTTTATTTCGTACGGACACACGTTACCATATTCTATATGCATCATAAAAAGTAATTCAGACGTATTAACCGCACTATTTCTTTACAAAAGTACTTAAAATTACCTCTTCACTACTAGGTGATTGTTTCAGACACAAAGGTTAAAGTTGCTTTGAAAGTTGTTTTTATTTTATTCAATTTATTCATGTAAAGATAACAAAGTTCAGAAAGTTTCGCCTCCCTTTTAGAAAACTCTCTGAGTATCTAATGAAAAATTAGTAACAGGAAGTTTGAAATACCTTGAGAATGATACATTTTCTTATTGTTATATATTCTGTTGGTGACATATTATTAAAATGTTTTTTTAAATTGATATTCAACAGAGAATGTTGTGAAATATTAAATTTTAAAATTTGGATAAACGAAGAAGCACGTCTAGTCTACTTTAGAAAAATTAACGAGCATTGTACTCGTTACTTAGAAGTTGTACGTGTATTGACAGTCCGCTTCCATAAACATCTAGAAGATCTAAGTGTGAAAGGAAACAAGGTAAATTATTTTATATTCGTTTCATTAAACCAAATTGTATTTAGTAATATTTATTACAGAAAAGTGCCAGTTCTTTTGACACTTATAACAAATTATTTATTATAGGAGTTAGCAAATGCTCAGAAACGGTTGGCAGAGGATTTTAGGCGCAAAGCGGAAAAGAAAGCACGGATGTACAATCGTGCTTCTACCAGTTCGAACTTCGTACACCACCACAAGATTTTATCATGTACACCGGAGGTTGATACAGTTTCAATAAATAATATAACTGTTTACATATAATGTACTTATAGATTTTTATGAATTTTCTGTAGGACTTCATGTCAAATCTTCCAATAATGCCGAGCAGCTCACAACTCATGCCGTATTCTTCAACTGGCACAAGTATGTCCATGTGCAATCTCATAGTGACATATGGGCAACCTTCTTTTCATCTAGACCCCAGTATCCACAATATATCCTTCTTAAACACTAACTGGTCGGGCGCGTAAGTATATCTGTATAATAAAAACGAGTATGTTTTTTTCTCTAAATCAAGGAAACACTAGGTATGTAGTGTTCTCTTAATACTGTCATTTTTCAGTTTCGTGTTCAACACATATCATTACTATGACAGTGATATTCGAGATATCGCGAATTACAGTTGCGACACAGACAGCCTAGACTCACTCAGCGCTTGGGATTTAATAACAAGCAGAACAGAAACGGCCATTCACAACCGAAGCTTAGTACGTGTAAGTAAAAAAAATCCATTTAAAATTAAACTAATGAAGCAAAATTAAAACTTGTACTTCGTTATTTACTGTATTCTTACGTAAATTTTTTCTAGGAAAGAAACCCGGAGAGAAGCCTAGCAATCCGAAATATACCTAATGTTTCAGAGGAAGTAATCAGAGCTATTATCACATGCATTAGAATGTTTTGCTCTACAGCACCATTGACTGGTAACGATTATGCACTCGTCCGGCCTAGCGGGGCTGTACGGGCCCACGTGAGAGTATCTTTGTAAGCATCACGTATCTTAAATTTCATAAAAACAGTCCACTACATACTATTTACTATAAAAAATTTTACTATATATTAAACTAGTACCATCTCTCAAATCAAAATACGATTTTTGAATCATGTGTGGTCCGGTTCGTCGTTGAACTTTGGGCTTACAGTGCCCTCTGAAAACAACGAAATCAAGCCACTAATGACACCAAATCGAAAGATTATTAAAAAAAATTACTCCTTATCAATAAACCATAGCGCGTTAACACAATTAACACCGCCATCTAGTGGTCGAAAATTTTAACAGTCTTTACAATGTTTTCTATTGGGATTAATTAGAATTAATCCATTAGAATAATATTAATAATAAATTAGATATGAAGCGAATAATGATTTTAAATCACCAAAAACATAATTTGTGATAAGAGTTTTTTCTAAGAAACTATTAAATGACGTAAAGTTTAAAATAATGTATATGTAATCCCGTTATTTCGCGTTATAATTTTTATATATTTATTATTTAGGTGAACAGTAGAAAAGTACCAAAGGTGTATGTTAATAAAATTACAAATATTTTTGAAATTTTGCTTTCTAGTACGCAGGATATGGTGACGATTCATGAATATCTTATGCCTACTGCGATGCAAACATCCAGCCAGGACCAATCGAGCGACCACGATCTGAGAAACTTTGTACCAGACGAAACTATTTTGCACACACTGAGGTAAGTTCACTATTATAATATTTATTAGAATGTTATGTATACAGGTTGGATATATTTATTAATATATATAAAAATTATTCACAAACAATAAAATTATACACTAAAGCACATCTGTCAATATATAGTACACAGCTGGACAATGGCCTTTCCTTCATCTTTCGGTGTTATACCAACAACACCCGCAATTTTGACCAGATCGACGGTCGTCTAGGGCATAGTAACAATATGAATACAATACGCCGCTATTTTGTAAATATAGTGCAGAACATTATGGTTTAAACTTGTCGGACAAATCAACCAGAGTAAAATTTTAATTTTAAGATTATCATTTAGCTTGTCTTTGGATGTATAAATCTTACAACTTTTGTCATACATTTATAAGGAGGTGGACAAAATTTATACCATTTCTATTTACTTTCTGTTATCAAAGATAAATGAAAACATTTAATTTATCTCATAAAACTTACACCCTAATCATTTTGCATCACGATCTAGACTTACTTACACTGTGCAGATTTAGTACAAAATTGTCATAGTGAAACTATTACTACAGTCTCTCCGATTTGTTTTAAATAACTTTTACTTTTCCAGAAACCGCTTTGACTCACCAGGGTTCACAATAAAATACAAAACTTACATCAAAGTAAGTGAGCAAAGCTCTAATATTCCTACAAAATACGACTCGAATATCAAGATAGTGGAACTTGATTCTGAAGACGAAACAGAATAAGAAAACCTGTGAAATATTGCCACAGTCCTTATGGACTTTATAATGAATATTCATGCCTATAAATAAACGTTTAGAAATATTCTTAACTTCAGCAGACTTCACCTGATTTCATATTTAATGATAGAATAAGCTATTGTAAAATGAGTACACGACAAGCTTTTTAAGCTCGCCCACGCCGGTAGACATTGGACACAAGATAAAGTGAAGTGATGAGCGGTGGTGAACAATTACGTATTAACTCTTTTAAATTTAGCATTGTGTACCAAAATCAAAACAAGAGAGCAAGTTTCGTAGTTATTAGTATAGATGTGTCTCATGGGTTTTTTAATTTGCACCCATGTACGAGGACTGAGTAAGGACAAATGTTTACAAAGCGTTTGAACGAGGGATTGGCTACTTGAGACACCTAATTCACAGTGTAACACATTTGATAATTCCATGTATATTTACTTCATGAAAATAAAGTATCCAATACGATAATAAATTATAGCGCAATCTCTCGCTCAAACGTTACTACAATAAAAAGGCCAGATAATTTGCTGGTTTCTGTATTGACTGAGTAGTGTCAGTCTTTCTTAACCTGTAAAGGTTAATGCTTGATGAAGATTTCTCTTGGTGTTAAGTAGCGATATGGTACGTAGTGGTAAAGCGCATTAACTTAAAAACCAACAACCTTTTGGATACCCAGAGTACAACAGCGTTTTTCAACAATGTTGTTCTTTGGGTAAGTTATGTAGAGGTAACAATTTCTAAATGAGTATAATGTAACCAGTCAAAAATATATTGCTTGACGTTAATACTATTCAATGTGTTAAACTTGCATCTATTTAACTAATTGCTTATAAAAAAATTAATGTTAGTACATACGTATAGAATGTTATTGAAATGTGTTCTACTATTTTTCACAACTATGCAAGAAAGGATTTCTGGGTAATAACCAATACAGCATATGTATTACATATCTTTCATAAGAAATTGTTAGTAAAAAAAACTATTTGATATGTATGTGTTGAACAATTGACAGCATATTGAAACGTTTCAATGTTTCACATTTATCTGATATGTGTGTTAAATGATAATAAATAATTAATATTAAGGACAATAGGAAAGAGAAGGAAACGCTCTCACTGCAGAATATGTGGGCAGATATAAGAAGGCTGGTAATGATGATATAAGTGTTGCAAGATATTGGATGTCGTAAGAAAATTTCATAGAAGTTTTATCTAGCATCATGAAATTATTGTACATAATGTAACATTATATTATCTACGTCTATAATATTACTTTATCTGCATATATGTGGATTACATTGCGTACAATTTAAAGTCATTACTTTTAAAGTAAGAAACAATATTAGCTGATTTACGAGTTATTATAACTTATTTGTCTATTGATGTAGCGGATGTACATGCAACTTGCCCCAGTCGCTTTACGTGTATTTTAAAGAAAGCTTCATTGCATATGTGACTTGCATTGATACATTTGTAACATCTATACCTTTTAATGTATTAACGACTATACTCATATTTGTAAGTTAATGTATGAAACGTGCAACTGATGTATCGGCATATGTTTGTCAACATTTCCATTGAGTTTTTGCTTATACAATAGTATTAAATCATTACCTGTGACGGTTCAAATTACGTAGTTATAATAGTTAATACAAGTGAAAAGTAAATGCAACAATTCCACAATCCTTTAATGCTTGACTATTTAAGAATTTACATACAGACTTTCGATGTGATGTTTATATTATTGTGTGACTGATATGGTGATGCGTTAAAATGCTACCTATTTGGAATATTTTGTTTGATGTAATGTCATTCAATATGTATGTAAACGGCATATATATTCTGGTGATGAAAGCGCTGACTCGTCTAATACGACGTATACAGCTTATCTGATGCTGGGCACGCGGACC
>DWLS01008009.1:0-10248 GCA_018246255.1 Pachliopta kotzebuea | reverse complement strand
ACGGAGGCGTTAGGGTTCGGGATGTAATCCGCTGTTTGGACGATCAGAGGATTCGAGTGGTGCACGGCTTTGTCGAATTAAAAAATAGCGCAGTCCTGCAGGAACTGCGCTATGGAAGGAAGACGGTTCTTTTTGGTGACTACAAGCATTAAATTTCACAGGCTTTGTAATAATCACCAATAGGAGATTTTAAAGCTATTGTATATAAAAGATACTTGGTGAATTATTTCATCAAACCCTTAAATCCTCTTATCAAATCTTGCAAATTAATTTAATCTGTTAGATTAAAGATCTACAAGAAATTACAAAGAAAATTACAAACAATAGGAAGGATAATGTGGCTGTTAATAGATATTTCATCATGAAATGTTTTAACATTATATAATAGAAGAGATGCTAATGTATTTCATAATATAGTTATTTCAAATATCTCATACATAGTAGTTCATTACATTTATTGTGTTTATCTATTCACAAGTAATAGAAAGATTTCATCATCAACAACCAATTTACATCAATTGTTGAACATAGGCTAATAATGGACGAATTTATCTGGTATTAATTAAAAAACCTAAAAAAATATTTTTTAAATACTAGAAGTAAATGTAAAAGGTGCGATAACAGATGTATGTAACAAAGAAAATTCTGAATAATTAGAACAATCAGTTCGTATCGAACAATCGTGAAATTGCCTGCAACGCAACAATTTGTAAACAGACTGGTATGTTTATGACCGCTCTTCGGACCTATTGTAGTGTTTCATGCTTTCGATTATATAAAACCGACCAAACAACTCATTTGGTTACTTGGTTTCCGAACAATTTTTTTTAAGTTTATGCCAATATGTAAAAAACGAAAAAAGAAATATTGTGTAATAACATAGCTTTCTAACTACTGGTTAATCAAAAATAGATAATAATAAATTACTTAACATATTTCCTTTGAAAATAAAGTTGCATATATTGTACTTTCGAAAGATATCATTTATTTAACAACGACGCGATCAGGCAGAAGGATCGCTAGAACTTAA
The DNA here is from genome assembly GCA_018246255.1 of Pachliopta kotzebuea. Classification (NCBI taxonomy): domain Eukaryota; kingdom Metazoa; phylum Arthropoda; class Insecta; order Lepidoptera; family Papilionidae; genus Pachliopta; species Pachliopta kotzebuea. Next base: position 9,218 of record DWLS01008009.1, on the reverse strand, counting down.
TCATTTTATAATATTGAACAAATATTTAAAAATCTAGCGTTTGCTAGAATGTTTACAATAAACAATATTGTGCTCGACGCCTCAAAACATGAGAAGAAGTAGTCTCGTTAACAGTAATTTCATTAGTCACCACAAACTTTAAATCGAAACATTAATGTTTATATATCACTAATTGAAGATCGAAATAGGAGTTGAGATAGTACCAACAAAGACAATTTTCATCAACTAGAATCTACCACAATTAAAACGTGAAGTTATGGATGTTAACGTATATACACCAAGTTCTCTTTTTACATAGTATACATGTTCTCAAAAACAATGGTATATAAAGAGAAATAGGTGCATACAATTTTAAAAAATCCTGTTAGAGTTTATTATTGATTTTACAATTTAATTCATTCAAAATATTATAAAATGATAGTAAATTTGAAATATTTTGCTATCTAAACTGGTCTCTAAAAGTAAAAAAAAATTCGTGTAAAAGTGCATTATTTTTTTTTTACCTCGTGTTAAATCTAATTTGTGTAAAAAGTGTGTTAAAATCGAATTAGGTTTATACCAATAATACTTTATACTTATTTGTAATTCGTTAGTATTTTATATTAAGTAGAAAGACTTTTAGAAGAAGAAGAAGATTTATAGTTTTACTTATACCGGAAACATAAATACAAAATGTATTTCTATAAATGTAATTTAAGATTTTAAATGTTTTAACGTTTTACTTTATTCGTTAAAAAATCGCATGTAATTTTAGATATTACAGAATATTTTATAATATTAATTACTGAAAACTAGGAACACTGTTTGTTAAACCACTTAATAGTTCTTACATTAATATTACGTTGAAATTTTAAATAGTAACGGACTACTATTCTTCAAACGCGAATTATAAAATAGTACTAATACAAGTTTTAAAATTTAATTTTAAAACTTGTATTGTTATACAATATATCCATCAACACAATAAAATTATAAGGTAAATGTCTTTAATTATAACCAGCTTGAACCAAAGCATTGTAGTTCAATATTCTCACGAATATTCGCATAATGTGATAACTACCAATGCCTTCATACCTTAGAAAAAGCAATTGCAAGGCATAAACATACAAACCTGCGAATAGATGAACACTGGTACAATTGTTAAATTTTCCAACAAAATTTTTAACTTCAAATATTTTTTACAAGGGAAAAATAAGTATGGGCCTGTAATTGGCGGATAACAATTGAATTATCACTTTCACAATTGAATCTTGTTAATTCATTTATTAAACTTAGTTTTGTTCGGACAGTCGTGAATAAATACGCGATTTATGGAACAAAACGCGCGCAACCCACACGACCTCTTGTTTATTACTGAGTGCCGAGGCCGCCAACGCGACTGAGAATCCGTTCAAAGTTGAACCACAATAATATTCAATGTACGAGATCCGCGATGACGTAGCCCGTAATCCTTCTGCAGGACACAAATACAATACATTCAAACAATTGATTACCAACTACATTTAAAATAAAAGTTTAAATAGTATCTACACTAATATTATTTTTATTAGTGACGAGACGAGGAAGCTGCTTAAATAATGGTGATACGCCGAAATTTTAGCATGCTCCTGTTTAGTGACTGTAACAAGCACTTCGATCGTACCTATCTAAATGATTTCTGACAACAGAGACTTACCAATACATGTAATCTATTTACAGTTCTCAAGATCGTATTTGGTGGAGTACTTTACAAGAGACCTATGTCCAGCAGTGGACGTCTATCGATTGAAATGAATGAATGGACAGTTCTCTCATTTCCAATGCACTTTTCTTTGTAATAAGGCTGGTATTTTGATATTAAAAAGTGACATCTCATTTTCTTTATTGGTACATAAAATCATCTTTTTTATTAATAAACCAGTTTAAAGGTTATAAAATCTAGTAATAATAATACAAAACCATAAACTTTGCGTGGTTACGAAATTAGACAACTTTAATACTAGTGCAGTATATTCCAGAGGTATAAACATAGTACGTCAATTATTTATTGGATTAACTTACACAAAATCAACTGACGATCAGGGATATATTTCTAGAAACGAACAGTACTAGACCTAAAGATCTATTGACTGATAACAATAATAATACAAAATGTATTGTAACATCTTATGTAGGTGTGTAGCCAAATGGAGTTCAAATCTGGACATTGTTTATAGAAATTGATTAAATACACACGGATTTTGTTTTTGCTTAAAAATTTAGTTATTATGTAAATATATATAGAGTGATTGTAATAATAAAGACATTAAATTATAATTAGTAACTAAGAGACAGTAAGAATATCTTTATGAAATGTGATAGAATAAATGCTAAAATTACAAAATTCAAATTCAAATTCAGCGAGACTAAGGAGAAATGAGAAATATAGCTTATGTGCCGACTCTGTTATTTCCAAGTAAAACACATATTTTTATGATGACTCTGTATTATTATAAATTAGACGTAATTAAAAACTCATAATTAACTTTTTAAAAGATAAGACAAGTGCTACTATTTTATCAGTTGCATTTACTTAACCCTAGCTAACTACCGTTCGCGGTGTTATGGCAGCGCTAGTGAGCGGACACGTCACTGTTGTAACGTTACGAGGTCCCTCTTTCTTTTGATTCATCATGCTGACTGCTACCACACTGCTTATATTTTGAGGTTATTTGTAAGACACATGTATGTAGGCTGTTCACCAGTTTAAGTTAAAACTACATGTGTATTTATTGAGTAAAAAACCATGTATGGGGGACTTGTATTCCCAAGAAGAAAACAATTGTACATTGTCACATACTGCTAAAGTTTTTACATTTAACTAAGTATGTAAGACACATATACCAGTGCAGTATCAATAATGTGTGGTATCTAAAATCTGTAGCTGTGACTTTTCGTCTAATCTTGAACGAAAGAATTAGTGTTCACAAATTTATTCTCGTATGAAGTTTAAAGATGGTATACTATTGAAAAACTATTGTGACTTGTTTTACATTTAAACAAACTTAAATTGTAGAAAAAATATTAAGTACGTCAACATTAGGTCAAAGTCAAGTTATCTAAGAAAAAAACTAAATTATTTTTTATCTATCCATATTGAAAAATGTGCGTTAGGTCAAACCTGAACACATTGCATAACTTAAAATATTAAACAATTGACAATTGATACCTCTCAACTTTGTTCTAATTTTTAGATAGTTTTAAAACGTTTTTGTATTTAAAATTCCGTAGTGGTTCCGTAGTATAACAAGTAGCCGAAATTATAAATATTTTTTATATACATAGTAGCTATTTTACATGTTTTGCAATAAACGCTTTTGGGCATAGACAGAACGTTTAATAAAAGGAATCACTCCAGTATGTTGTCGCTTCTGTGAGTTGTTCATTTTCTTACTATTTACTAATAAAAATTTAATTGTGCATATGAAAATGTTTGGTTTATGTATATTACAGTAATTTTAAAATTTGATACATTGCTGTTAAATGTACTTTTTTTTTCAAACGAAACATAAATTACACATAATAGTTGCGTATTTGACCACACCGTTCTTAATGTTGGCTACTGCGTAATCGTGACAAACTTTCGTTTGCTTCGTCCATGGTGAATAAGTGTTTATGAACTGTGCGAAAAGTTAATAATTACGATGGTCAAATCCTTAAATTTTAAATTTTAGTGTTTTTCTATAGTAAATTTCCGATATTCTGTGTTTTTCACTTTATTAATTTGCAAACTCAGTAGAAAATTGATATATGAAAAAATGTTATTGTGTGCTAAGTTTTATAATGGCGGCCCGTCGCGTCCCCCGCGCCTCCATTTCGTTGACAGTCAGATATGACAATGCCGAGACGTAGAAATGTAAAAGTTGTTATGTTTTTGTAAATAACCTAGTGTTGGACAAAAATATTAAGATTAGTATAGCTGTAAAAATGAATCCTGAACACCACAATATCAATACGGGAGGTGGCCAACCTCCTGGTAACTCTGAGGTGGATAACATTTTTTACATATTTTATTTTCTTTATCCCAGTAGTTTAAAATGTATATATAATTACAGTCCCAAAATCAAAGAGTAACGTCTGGTCAACAACAACAACCACCCAGTAATTTAACTCCTACAACATCTGCTACCGACTTACGAGTTAATTCGGCAGCCGTTAATGTTGCTTTGTCCAGCGTCGCAAAGTATTGGGTATTTACTAATCTATTTCCCGGGCCAATTCCACAAGTTTCTGTATATGGGTTACCTTCCAATACAAGAATCGAAAACGGAAAACCTGTGCAGGTAATTACAGACCTTACTCATTATCTATGTAAATAATTTGCTAAAGGTCACGTTATGTATAAGCTTTTAAAATGTTAACTTTTTAAATCATTATTATAGATGATGATTTTTTTTGTTTTAGGATCTTGGGCAGTCTCATACTGGTCTTCTAAATGGGGATCCAAATATTATACTTGGTCAACATGGTGGACAGTCACAATTATCTGTGTCAGGACCCAGCGGCCAACAAATACCTGTAACTCAAATAATTGCAACACAGTTACCATCTGGACAGACACATGGTACATAATATTTTGTTATCAACCTATATATGGCATTTATGAGAACAATGTTCTCAATACTATCTATAACACATAATCACATAGAGGTGTCCTTTGAGAGAGGCCTATGTCTAGCTGTGGACTTCTGCAAACTGTTGATTATGATGACACATAATTATAATTAATTAGTATAATCTTTTACTACTACTTACCTGCACATGTTATTAATTTCTGTAGTAATACACATATTATTAAACTACAAATAGATTAGCAATTTAATATTTTGATAGTTACAAAATTATTATTTAATAATAATTATGGAACAATTTTTTTGTGTTTATATGTTAATAGATTATCAATTCTCTGTTTATAGACTCAATGGTGGGTCACAGTCAGCAGCAAGATCTTGGTACTCAGCAAAATTCTGGCAATGGAAGTCAAGGCTCTGTTAGCACTAGCCAGTCCTCTCATCAGCAGGTACCCAATAATCGGGTCGAGTTTATACAACACCATAACAATGATATGGTAAATCATGTGGTAACCCATTCCGTTTATTAGCGGGAATGCTAAACATACATCACTGCATAGAGTAGAGTTAATGTTTCAAGGGGGGTCAATCACAAGATGGCATATTTAAATCTGTGGAAATCTAGACTCGATGAAATAAAATTCAATTATCCTTAATACTTTAATTGATAATTAAATTTTCTATAAGATTACAAAAAACTGCATGTTACTTAAAGGTAATACCTCTTTTATGTATAAGTGGTGACCTATTACAAAACATAGGTATTTAAGACAGTATTTAAAGGATGTGTACCCATAATTATGAAAGTGATCTAAGATCTATATTTCTTGTCTCGCTATATGTAATGAATTACCTATGAACAAATTGGCAGTTATTTTTGCTTTAAAAGATATTTTAATTTATAATTTTATTAGTCTTGATTAAAAGAAATTTCTTATAAATGTGTAATTATATGGGAATGTCATATGAAAATGTTTTTGAAGCTTTAAACTATTTTCACAATAAATGAATTCCCCATAAATGACAAAAAGCAATTAAGAACTATAAATTTTATTTTACACAATAATTTTAATCAAATAATTCATGACCATTTTTCAAATTGATTATTTTTAGAAAGTGATCCATTTTTAACATTTCATGGTTTTAAGATTCTTTACATGTTCCTGAAAAACAGAAGGATGTATAGTAGTAAACACATGTCTCTGTTTTACATCTATTACTGGTCTAAAGGTTGTGTAAATGGGAAGTAGATCAATATTTTGGTATATTTGGTTATTGTATATGTAATTTGCTTTTTATTTGCATTTCTGCTAAACCAAAATCAATGCTATTCTGGTAAATTTTGACCTCATCCACTTTTATATTATCATTTAATGAATACTGTGCAATGTTAAAATTACAATTATTATTTGAATCTTAATTTTTGCCGATATTGTAATAACTACATTGAATAAATTTAGTTTCAAATAATGTGGTGTGAAATAAGTGATAAACATTTTTTAAAAATTTTGAATTAGACAACTCATAATTATGGGCATAAGTAGCTATGACAGCTCCGTTTGTAACTGGTTGAATGATGCACTGTATGATTTGTGCTGTGACACTGGTAAAACAAAACATTGAGTAGAAATCAACATGTTTCAAAATCAGGAGTGATCTAGGATATGCCACACATTCAAATCATATTTAGCTACTTTACTTTCCATCATTTTCAAGGTGTCTACTCTCTTTAATAGAAAAGACCCCGAAACCTAGCAAAGGGTACATCAAGAAGACTGGTAATGTTATAAACAATGCCAAAACTATTTATTTTGATTCATAATAATCTGTTAAAATGTTACTGTACAGGGTCATCACTCTCAACAGCATTCGCTTCAGCAGCAGTTAATGTCAAACAGTCGACCTGACCATGCTAATCAACAGGTACAGTTTATTGTATCATTTATTATAAAATTTATATGATATGTATGTATACTTTATAGATGTAATTTTATATTTTTCTTCACTTCATGCATATCATAATCAACAGGTCAGTGAGGTAAGCTTGGTAGTGTATGTGTATTTAAAACATTTCTATTAAATTTATATATCTTTATTATTTTTTTTGCTTTTTTCTCCTACATTTTATCATTTAATATAAAAAAAACGTTTTTAGAGAAATATTAAGATTTCCTTTCAATATTCACAAATAATAGTATCTATGTGTATATTAATATGTATAGTATATATGTATATATTAATAGGTATGTGTACATAAAAGTAGTTTTATTTTTAATATAAATATTCTTTACCTACCATTACATCTCCCCTCATCCTGGGTTAACTGGTAGCAAATTCATATAGGCATTAAGACCACCTTTTTTAACCTAATTTTAAGAGATATATGAAAGATTTTTAATCAATTTATAAAACAGTGTAAAAAATTTTTTTTTATGTTTATTATTTTTATTCGACGAGGCGACGAGACGAACAAGGTGTTCACCGGATGGTAAGTGATTCACTTTCCCATAACGATGTGGCACTGGTTAACATAGTATACACTGCACCACATTGCGCTCATCACCTTGAGACAAGGTGTTAAGTCTTGTTACGTCAGTAACTTCACTAGCTTACAACGCCCTTCAAACTGGCACACAGTAATGTTCACAAACTAATGTTCTGAGGCAAAAACAGGAAATGTGGTGGTACCTACTTAGACAGTCTCTGGTAACAGAGACCCACCACTGAATACATGAATATAATTTGCAAGGTTCTTATAAAGTAACTGTTAAAACAAATCATTAAAATTCTTTAGTAGTGTTTTCTTTTTTATCTTGTTCATTTTATATTGAATTGAAGTTGATTCATACCATTAATATATTTTATATAAAACAGACTCAGTTTTTAAAATATTGCCATTATTGTTCTGCCATTCTTAATCTAATCAACTATATTATTTTTAAGTCCGAGGAAAATAGTAAAAATATTAAAAACATCTTCACTCTTAGAGAGTTATTTTCCCTTTGTTATTGAAAGCCGCTATCAGTTAGAAAATTTTCAGTTATTTTAAATACATTCTTGCCATTTATACTTTAATGAAGAATTGTAATCTCTCTCAAAGTCATATTTTACAAGTCAACATATGTTGGATGTGATCAATCACAATTCCTAAAAGTTTGTTAAAATTCTGGCAGATACAACTTACAGTAAGTGAAGATGGAATTGTAACAGTGGTAGAACCGGGCAGTGGCAAACTTGTAGATAAGGAAGAACTACATGAAGCCATCAAAATGCCTTCTGATCACACTTTAACAGTTCATCAATTGCAGCAAATTGTTGGTCATCATCAGGTATGATATGAAAAATGTAGATATCCCTTGATAGGTAACTGGGAGATTACCATGAAGAGTTTCACGGTAGTTTCCTGCTTACCTATGAAAATGAGTTTCCAGAAAAAGTATATGTTTTAATAAAACACCTTAAATGTATATGATACGAATTAGTATTGAGCACTGAAAATAAGATTCATATATCATTAACATATTATCCCTTCATTTGTGGCATCAAATGACCTAAATGTTATATTTGCTATGGCACATTTATTGGTCATAAGAATTACCAGTTTACTAATAAAGTATAAGATCATATAAACCTTCTTTTACTTTATTGTAATCAGGTAATTGACAGTGCTGTTTGTATTGAGCAGGCAACTGGAGAGCCAGCAAATATACTTGTCACACAAAATCCTGATGGGACCACTTCCATAGAAACCAGTGCATCGGAACAACTTATAGTGAAAGATGAGAAGAATGTTGCAAAAATTGAATCCGCCCAATTCACAATACCTACAGACATTAAGGATATCAAGGGTATTGATTTAAAGGTAATAATCTGTAAATTAAATCAAAATTATGTGATAAAATCATCTTGTCCCCTTTAGGATACGTAGGTACCACCACAGTTCCTATTTCTGCCGCTAAACAGTAGTGTGCAAACATTACTGTGGTTCTGGTTTAAAATCCATTGTAAGCTAGTGAAATTACTGAAGTAACGAGATTTAACACCTTATGTCTCAAGGCGACGAGCGCAATGGGGTGTAGTTTATTATCGTCAGGTGCACTATGCCTTGCCTGTCTTGTCGCCTCGTCCAATAAAAAAAATGTATATATGTTAATGTTTGTGTCCTTTATACAAAACCTTAATATATTCTCACAACAAAACATATTTCAGAGTGTTGGAGCAATGGGTATGGAAGGGGCTGTAGTTAAAATATCAGCAGGCGCCTCAGAGCCTGACCTCCATGCAATGTACAAAGTTAATGTAGAGGACTTTTCACAGCTGCTGGCTTACCATGAAGTATTTGGTAAACTGAATCCGGAGGGCCAACAGCAACCGAAAGTAAGTTCGATTCATTTAATATAAACTTGTTGATGACAATAGTTATATTTTCCTAGGGATGAGTAGAGAAAGATGCCTAGAGAAATTAGTAAGTTGTTGTTGACTATAACCTGTCTGTAATGACTAGGACTTATTAAGTTCAGTAATTAAATACCAACATTGTATACTACGAGTGAAAGAGAATGTTATGAAAGCGAGAGAGCAAGGGAAGGATGTAAGATTGTATTGGTTGAAAGCGCACGCGGGGACGGA
>DWLS01008008.1:0-10249 GCA_018246255.1 Pachliopta kotzebuea | reverse complement strand
CTCGTCGGCGTGGGTGTTAGAACTAGTGGGGGTTTTACGCATTTTCGTAGACCTGTCTTTTGTTCTGTCCTGCACACAACTCTTTGTATTTCTTACACGTGATATATATTTTAGGAAGCGCTTCGTCTGGCAGCAGTCGCGGGAGACCAGGGCTGTTACGCACGGGCCGTAAGAATAGCTGGAGATGTATACCGCCGAAAGTGTGATATCGGGAAAGCGCTTAGGTATGTAAGATAAATATAGATTAGTTACTTATTTGAAATGTTTTTTAACTAAACTAAAATATTAACTGTTGCTGTCTACCAAAATAAATTTAAAAATAAAAATTTTCGACAACTTTCAAGTGAATACAGATTAAAATCGAGGTATTCTATGTTATCGATTAATGAGATGAATTCTTTAACTTTTTGTATTCAGCGAAACGACAAGAACAAAAGAACGTTCACTTGATTGCAAATTAAACTCTTGCAATAACAATGTTAGTAAGGTTAATCTAGTATATTGAAGTTGTGGCCAGAAGCATGGTTATTTTAATATTATAATTATAGGCATTATGAAGTGGCAATGGGCGCTGGGCAGGCATTAGGCGACCGGCTAGCCCAAATGGAGGCGATGGACGGCGCTGCTCGATGTCTCGAAGCGCTGCGTTTGCAGGGACGTATATGCAACTGCCGGCCTCTGGAATTCAACACCCGTCTTCTTGAAGTCGCTACTTCAGTGGGAGCTAAAGTAAGCTTTTTCGCATGAAAAATAATGTTTTATCAAAACTCTACTTTTCAATTGGAACAGCACTTGTCATTCTAAATATGAATATGAAATATTGTTATCGTATCTTTGCGAAATGCACTGTAAAATATGTGTTATCATTACTGGTGACGGTCTCTATTGCCGGAGACCGTCTGGATATATACTATCGCAGCTTCTTATGTTCCCGACAAACAGTAGTGTGCAAATATTATTCTGTTCCAGCTTGAAGGGCGCTCTAAGCTTGTGATATTTCTGGGGTAACGAGATTAACAACTTATGTATCAAGGCGAGGAGAGCATTGTAGTGCAGTATGGTACTGTCTACACCATTTTAACTAGCAATAACTAGGCAAGCGTATCAATTATCATCAACTTGCCGTCTCGCTAGCCTCCGCGCCTTTTCGAATAAAACTTATCAAGTAATTTGAAACAGATTTCTCATTCTACTCTCGTAAACAACTCAGATGCTGGTAAGGCGCGTGCGCTTGCGCCTCGCAGAGATCTACACAGCGTTGGGTGACAACAATGCGGCTGCTCGACAGAAGCGAGCGGCGGCCGCCTGGGCCGCACCGGCGTGCGCGCGCTGCAGGGAGCCGCTTGCCGAGCGCGCTGAGCCCCTCGCTTCGTTACCGTGCGCGCACATCGTACACCATGCGTAATTATAATCATTATAATGAAAAATAATTAATTGTTAATAAAGTAAATTATTAATTAGCACTCACAATATCTATTAACGTTATAGAAAAGGTATTGTATTTTAACTTGAGCGTAGTTGTTTTGATCTGTATGTCCATAACAATGTCCCATAAATTGTGTTTTTTCCAAAGAGTCGGTTCTGTCATAAATTACCAGCTCTTTATGTGTATTTAATAAATAATAACTAGTGTTTTGGTTTATGTCATGCTACGGATTAATTAAGGACTACTTAAAAAATAAACATTAATATTAATCTATTGATCATATTATAAAAATATATATTGCGTTAGCACAGCCTATATATATATGATGTATTGAATTTCTACTTAGTAAGGAGCTTATAAAGTTTATAGAGGTATAAAAGTCACAACATTTTTTATTAAAGTGATTCATATTAAACTATATACATTCCCAAGAAAATTATTAAATTATATTAGCAAAGTTTTAACAGTAAAACAATTGTATACTACATATAATTTTCAGAACGCACAAAAGTCTTTACTACGTTTTAGGCAATTATAATAAACGATGCAGAGACAATGTTGCTCAATTTTACTCAGTCACAACTAACTTTACATTTCAACAGTTTGAAAAACAATCAGTTCACTTATATAATAAAATCAACAAAGTAATTAAAATTTACCCGATGAGCTACTACGCATCCAAAATAACATTTTCAGAATGGTTAAAAACACTACACTATGATGACACCGAACCTCTGTTAAAGATCAAATAACTAATTCCTTTTTGATCCTGGATCCTTCACAACATTTATACCCAAATTTAAATAGTACATACGTTTCATTTACCTTTCACTAGTCATTTATATTATAAATGGTAATCTTCTATTTAGTTTTTCTAATTAACTTTTTTTTTTATTTCACTAGCTATGTTATGGTAGAGCTAGATTTTCAGAAACAAGCGTATTCTTGCTTACTAGTAAATCTCAACCTTTTTTATAGTTACAAAATTTTTGGAACGAAGTACACGTTTTTGATTTTTTGACAAATACGTTACAAATTGAGATAGATTCATAGATTTCTATGTTAAATATAAACGATGGTAATGTAGATTTTCTATGTAGTAAAATTTTACTGAGAGTTTTGAAAACGAATTTTGTTTAATTATGTGATATCAGCTGCATGCCGGAGTCATGGTCGCGGCGATCTACGCGCGGTGCCAGCGCAGGTGTTGATTGCGCCGAGTGCGCTTCGCCCCGCGCACCTCGCGCTCCTCCGCCTGCGCCACCAGCACCCCCAGCACCAAGAACACTGCCTTCCCAGGTACTTTCACAAACTACAGTCCAGCAATAAATAACATCAGTTAAATGACCGGTAGGCTTCGACTTTTGTAGAACTCTTAAGACTCTCTCTTAAAACTTTCTTTACGAATTTTTTATATCATTTAATTTAGATTAAATCAATTTTAATTAATATTTGCTATTTTATCGCTCGGCATAAAAGTTTAGATATTACTAATTTTCATGAATCTTGCACGTTGATAACTACTTTTTGTATAGAAACTGTCTTATTTCAGGACTTTCCATTCGGTACACCGCCCATACTCCGCGAGTCTGACCTGAATTCCGTTATATCGGATCACAGCAGTCAGCAGGCTACGTCCAGCGTTTAATTTTTTTAATGAAAATTTATGTCCTAAAATTAGCTAAATTAATGCAAAACAAACTATGCTTATTCTTATTTGTATGTGTAAAACACCACCTCTTTTTCGAATACCCAAAAAGTGAAAAGAATCTTAACATTTGTTTCTTTGAACTAATATATGTAATTCGTTTAAATTAAAAATGTCATTTATGTGATTGTATTACGTAAATACCTTTAAATCACTTGGAAATAACAAAACAAATATTTATCTTCACAAAGTAATATACTGTAACTATATTTACGCAGAAAGTAAATTCATTATAATAAACTACCTAACAGGTTCAATTTAGTAAATATTTCAATATTATTTAAACAAAATATGTGACAATTACCAATGGTTTAAAAATAGAGGAAACGTTTAAAGATTGGAGTGAAATCTTAAGAAAAGAATAAGAATAAAGATTTAATGTAGTGTCTCAATGTATAGAAACTTAGAATTTGTCTATCGATACATTTGGCATATGTTAAAAAATCATTTTAATAATAATTTTTTATATATCACATAACATATATCTGTTATAGAATATTTTAATTTGTTTTACAATAATTTAAAGAAAACAATAATAGGTAACGTATTAAGTGTTTATACATTATATACTTAAAAAAATTGTGATGTTATTACGCTTTTACTGTAAAAATTTGTTGCAATATGAAGTGTCTTAGCTGAAAACTTGACAAGAATGACAGCAAACATTATCTTTATATTTATATAATAACAATGTACAGCAATATTAATAGTCTAAACCTGTGCTACTCCTAGAAGAACCGTTAATTCATCATAAAAGCGCTACAAAGTACCTGAATGATTTAAAAACATAGTAATACTATCAATTAGTACTGGAATTTAGTATGTCCATATAAATAAGTATTAATAACATTATTGTTACCTATCTAAAATAAAACAGAAGTATATAAATTTAAGGTCCATATAAAAAAAATGCAAACTGCCAAAAATTTAGCAGTCAATTTAGAGATACTCCATGAACGTAACAGTATATAGAATTATAGTGCACTAGCTGTATCAAATGACATAATCAATGGGACAGTGAAAGAATTGCATCTATAACATTACTCCATATTAAGCATTGTTTTGGATTTTACACTCTCGATTCGTAGAAATAAAGTCTTGAGAAAGGGAGCATTTTAGTTTTATAATAATATAATTATTATTTTAATTTAACCACAATTTTTCATAATGTATACATATTTATTATATCTAACAACTTTTTACTTTTCAATCCCTAATTTGTTCTACTATCCCTTTTTAAAATTTATATAAACTTGAATCGAATATAACAAAATACTACTTACTCTAAACAAACGGAATCCTAATATTCTAAAAAACTATTCTGATCAGAAAAAATGTTATGTTATGTTAGAAATGTTACTAAATAACAATCTTTAAAAAATTCCCGTCACCGTAAATTGTTTTTTGCTAAAAACTAGTCTCTGTTCATATTATCAATAAAATATAATTAATTCGAATCTAATTTGTTTAATGCGTGTTTTAATATCAATATATTTTTATTATAAAGGCTATATAAAACGTTGCGCGTAAACACTCCGTATCTAAAATATTTTAATATGTTAAACACAAAACAATATTTTTGTATACAAAATATATTTCTATGTTTTCAATTAAAGTAAAACTTCATAAATATAAATCGTGTAAAATTAGCACGTGAACACTCCTCAAACTTTCTGATTCAGGAAAGTGTCTCACTATATTATTATGATCATTTTGAACGCTACCGTCTTAAGCAACTATAATGATATAGGACATTACAAAACCGCTGTTCTTAAACCACAAATATTATAGATCGAAATTTAATATTTAGATAAATTAACGAATATCCTGTTAAATATCATCATAACATCGGTGTTCACTACCATCCAATGATGTTCGCACTGTGGCACCGAGCTACATATCTAAAATTATTTACAATGTACCTATCATAAACAACCACATTTTAAAAAATCTTTCGCTATTATTTTTTCTATAAATGTAATATTTTTATTACCATACTAAGTAATCATAAATATGGTGTATATATAATATGAATCTAAAAGGTTCATAACATGCCTGATCATTTACAAAAGTACGTAGTATGTAATAATAAATATATTCTACTGGTTTGTAAACATACGATCTTTTAAAAAAAACAATAGTGTATACGTTTCAGCACTAAAGATAGTATTCTAAATTAAATTTATGGCAACAGAACTTAGCAAATTAAAGAATGATTAAGGGCATAGATAGGAAATAATATATATTTATTTAAAAATGTCATCTGCATCATGGCTCAAATTGGTTCGTATAATTCACGCCAAAATTACCGAACCTCGTATGCATTATTTCTTAAAAAAATATTTAAACGTTATAAAAAAAATAGATAAAATGTACGTATGCATACCGTTTTGATCATAAATAACAATTTCCAGGAATTTGTTCGGCTAAACTTAATAAGAATTATATATATGAAATTATAGCACATTATCACCATTGAAAATGAAGACACAACTAAAGGTATAATTTAGCGAATCGCTAGGATCGAAAAGCTGGATTATTAATTATGGAAAAAATTCTCATGTCATGTTATAGCGCAATTCATGAGTATTAAACAACAAAAAAATTAATATGGGAATAAAGCTAATCAAATTTTTTATATCATCTGTTAATTTTGGTTAAAAAGACATAATAAAATAGAATTATCTTAAAGAATGTCTTCAATGTATTAAAATAATAATTATATATACATACAATGTCTAGATTATTATTTTACTTGGTGTTAGATGTTTTTGTTCTGTAGATTTACATAGAGTAGGCGATTGAATCGATGTATCAACTTTATATTTGTGTCTATTTATTATTTAATGTTAGAAATAAGATAATGTTTATCATTCCTCACAGTGAATAAGACAAGACAATTGGAGCACAAAATCGTTATTTTTTGTAACTGTAACTATTCCTGTCCTATTAATTTGTGTAAAGAGCACTAATGTTTAACCTGTGCTATTTCTATTAAATTGTTGTTCTATTGTATAATTTTAGTAGTAATTAATTTATTACTATTTTTATTCTATCTCTACCATACAAATAAATTAACAAAGCTGTATTTAAAAATATATTTCGTAAATGTCGTGAATATTAATGTTAATATAAAAAAGTATCTTTGTATGCGACGAAATAATAAAAAAAATATATAAAGCATTGTGTATTAAATAAATAATACACCATAACAAAAGAATATATCATGTTTTAGTTAGTTTACAAAATTAAACGTCATCTAAATAATGTCCTATAAAGTGCCAAATAGATTTGTAACTATATAATACGTATAATTTTATTAAATATGTATTTAATGTAATCCGTTTAAACTAAATTCATCATTATTTACTAACAGTTAATAACCGAAATTAAGCTATTGAGAAATTGTTGTTATTTATCCCGGTAGTTGTGAAAATGGCGTTGTGTTTATAAAGGATGTTAGGTGATTTTAAGAATATAAAAATATAATGTTCGTTATATTTTAAAACTTTAATTGAATTACATCAAATTGAAAATCACATGTATTTTATTTTATAATTCGTTAAAAACCAATTTTCACCATATTCTTTTTTTACTTTATCTATACTCTATTAATTAATTCGTTAACAGTGGTTAATATAGGTACATCAATAAAAATATTTATGTACCAACATTAGACTTCTATTTCTGCTACTATGCAAAGTAGCGTTCAATTATGTTACATTGCCCCAGTATAAGAGGCTTGTGGTCAATCGATTGCCAAGGACTATAATCGAGATGTATAGAACGTCCTTTCCATCCTATTCAATGTAGGCAGTTAAATTATAAAAATGGCTTTCATAGGTTCACCTAAATCACATTCAAATACACCCAAATGTAACTAAGATTATTTTTTATTCATAATCCTCAACCATACAACACAAGACAATGCGGTACTGCTTTAAACGTTTTTCAAAGGGTTTCGTTGTCAGGGGTACGTGTATTGCATTACCACAAAAACGACCTCCTGATAACGGATCGATTTTTTTAGTGGTTAATAGTGACAAATAATATCTTGAAGAACTACTCAATGAATCAAAACTTAATGTTCCCTGCACCATTTGTATGCAAATAACGACATATTGGATAAATTTTCTCCATAATATAACTTTTAAGAATTCTTAGGAGTTCTTGAATGCATAAAATTATTGGAATAACAAATATAGAACGAAGATAAAGTACTATACACATAACTCTATATTGCGATTTTCTTAAAATTGTGACATATTCATTTTTAATGTTAAAGTTCAATATCGAAGACGCATTATTCATGCCGTGATTAAAATGTTTAAAAAAAAATTAACCATATGTAATTATAATTTCTAATATGTCATAAACACAAATTTATAGTTTTACAGACATTAAAAATTTCTTTGTAGTTATTTTTATCAATAAAGTTTGGCTTTACGGTTGAAGTCAGTGTCTTCAACAACAAATGTTGTTTATTGTAGTAAAGATCATTTGTATTGATTTTCTGTCGCCTTTCTTACTGTGTCTAGATTTTCCCAAAGAAAATCAATTAATATTGTATTAGTATCAAGTCAAAGTTGACAAAGAAGAAATATTTATTAAACTCATTTTATAGGTACAAAATTTTTATATTTGCAATAGTTAAAAGACTGTTTATCGAAGCGTATCACAAATCGGTCTCTGTGTGGTTACATTTTAAGCAATATTTTAAAACATTTTCAATCTTTCAGATAAAGATGAGTTCTATAGCTCAACAGGAATCTCTGGTTAAGGCGAGTTTATTTCAGTTCATAACAAAAAATATCCCTTCAGCAGATTTAAATGTAATAGACGATATTGTCCTTTCCTATGTGATTTCTATATTAGAAGAGGCATCTCAAGACCCATGTTTTGACGTTGAAGGTAAGAAATAATATATCGAAAACCATTTTACATTGTTTTAAATTTTACCTCCACTAATTCAATCTAATTATTAAAAGGTTCTAAACTTGATTTAATATTTAACTATTATGTAAAAAAAATATTTATGAAAGACTAAGAATTTGTTGCAAGTTAGGCTAAAAAGTCAGTTTATTTTGTTGGAAACTACTATATGAAGTATTATTATTAAAATTAATATTATAGTCACAAGATACATATTTACAATTTGTTTAGGTTTCATAGAAATGATGGCAGCTTATGTGCCAGATTTTGCAACTATCGATGCTGGCCTTGTATGTTCCTGGGTTTTGGATCTCGAGGCACAACTGTCTCGCAGGGTGGAGACTGACTCGATTTCTACTAATGGTATGAATTTTAATTTCACACCAAATTTAATATTAATGCCAATTTATTACTAATACTATATTAAACGGAGAAATCCTATAACGTAATGTTGATTATTGTCAAATACATTGCTATTTTAGATGATTCTGCTGAAAGTGACAAGATTAGCTTGACTCTGCAGAGCCTCAATGAGATGTTACCATCTATTAATAAGGGTACACGGTAAGTAAACTTTTATGTGCATTATATAAGTCTATTTTCCAATGTTTATGGAAGTAATAATAAAAAAATGTCTGAATCAGGAAGTATCATGAGTAAAAAATACTGATGTATAGGATTTTTTAGAACAGTAATAAATAATTTATTTATATATGTAATGACTGTAAGTACCCAAATACTTAACTATTTAAATTTGTATATTTATATATATATATATATACTGGTGATGATTTAAATTTGCCTTATTATTGTATATATATATGTGTTGCAACAAAATTTTTTTGTTTCGATAAAATTTTGATTTTTGCCTAAATTTAGTTAAGGACAAGGTTCAAGACTACTATAAACAATAAGCAGTGTTATGTACATAAATAAATACTTAAACACTTTTCAATACATATTAAATCATATAAATAAACAGTGCAGGCTGTTGAGGATGATCATGAATAAAGAAGCTACAAATTACAAATGACATGTTTTATTATAATGTTATATTTTATCTTACCTTATATGTAAGACCTTTACATTATTTATGCCAAAAGGCGAGTTTGATTTATATTTAAGTTCTGGGAGCTAAGAAAACACAGTAAAGAAACAGACATGTTTCATAATTTTACAACTATATACTTAATTACTTTCTTCTTTCATTATGTTTGAAGATAATAGAGTTTTATAATTACTTCTTAGGTCCCATTCTAACTCTGAGAGCTCAGAAAGCACTGAAGGTCGTCGCTCATTACTTGACGGCGAGGAGTACGCTGATCAGTGCCGTGCTTTACATGAGATGTTCCCAAACACCTGTGCTATGGAGGTATCAATCTAAGTAATTTCATTATTTTGAAAAAACAATTTTTTTTTTATTATCTATGCTGTTTGTTTATGTGAATCTTTAGAATTAATTTTATGTAGATAATTTTTGTTTAAAAGAATAATTTAAAATAATGTTTTAAGAAAAATGTATTGTGTCACTTGTAGATTATCATACGTTTTTTTAATTGGTGCTATCCTTTAGGATTTTAAATTTTCATTTAACGAATAAAGAAGATGGTTTGGAACTAAATTAGAATATTTCGATTAAAATTGAATATCAAGCATACTTTTACAATACTGGTTACACATACACAGTTAGCTTGTTCTTTATAGATTGGAGTGTAATTGATAACTAAAGGCTTAAACTGATAAGAAAGACCATAACACTGATGAGGATCACCTGTAACCAAGGCTCCGGTAAAATTATCAAGACATTAGGAATATAAATAGACAAATATCGAGATAAAATCTGTAATTGTTATATTAAATGTGTAATATTCGTTTACACTAAGATAAATCTCATGTAATAGATAAAGCACTGCGTGTCTATTGCCCGCGGTGACGCCGAGCGCGCCGCGGCGACGCTGCTTCACCGCCGGGAGCAGGGGCAGGCGCTCTCCGCCGCCGCGCTGCACGCCGCCGCCCGCCAGCCACTCTGCGACGACCGCGAGCTCAAGAGCCGCATCATTGCGCGGTGTGTAATAACCTAAATACTCTTAATAATCAACAGACCGTGGTCTGCGTACCGAGCGACAGATGAGCTGTATACGTCGCTTTAGATGAGTCAGCGCTATCATCACCAGAGAATATAC
>DWLS01008007.1:0-10252 GCA_018246255.1 Pachliopta kotzebuea | reverse complement strand
TTTTTTTTCTATTAATTTCGAAATAACCTGAATGTAAGAGGTATTTAGGTGTTTGTCTTATTACTTAGAAGACAATGTCATGGAACGTATTGTCTTAAGTGACTTTACGGATCAGTCTAATACTCTTGTTCAAAGTTTATATAGACAACATTTGCGGAGCTCTTCGTTTGGTTGGAATGCTGGACCATTAACACGAAGTGAGGTTCGCATTACACGACGTCCAAAATTAATTTAAAGACTACAATTTATATGATCTCTTATTAATAGTTCAAATATAGTCCGTAAACTTTAACTAATGATCTTTTATATTGAGTAAAAAAAATCTCTAAATTAAAACAAGATAAAAGGGAGAGAAGTTAAAGAAGTAGAACACGACGCAACGAATTGCGCATTGAAACCGATCTAACAGGTACATTTCCAAACGCCTATAATCATAATAAGGTTTCCCCATAAAATTCTTTTGATGGCATCGTTGAAACTTTCTTGGCGGTATGAACTCACTTGTTCGTCTCTATATTACTTTACGAGTCGCGTCAAATTCCCTCGGATCACCTTCATATTTAGGTATTACCGATTTAGTACCAATTCATATGCGAAACGATCCTGTAACGGTAGCCTATAAATATTTATGTCTTCGTGGGAGGGGGATACATTCGGTGAATGCAAATTTTTATTTCGGTTAATACCTTTAAAACGCCAAACAGCAAATGTGTGAAAAGTTCGCTTATTTTTATGGCCGATTGAATAAATATTATAATAACTATAACATTTATTTATACTAACATCTCCTTTATCTTTTGGGGCTACTTGTTTAGTGTTTTTAAATTTCATTTTGATTTGTCTTTATATTTATCGTCCTGCGGTACTATCCTCATCGGCCAATGGTAATTTATTTATATCTTTATAACTAGTGGTAATATGCCGCCTTTTCATAACAATGATTGCATTGTAATTGTTTATGATGTTTTCACAGCACCAAATTATGCTCGCTTTGAACACGTTTTTAATGCTGTGAAAACCAGCAAGTGAGCTTTCAGCTCATTTAAGCAATTCAGATTGTAAAAAAAAAATTGGTCCAATTTACAATAATTTATGTTTTCCTTTTTCTCTACGGAGTAATGTTTTAGGTAAGGCGCTACTACATCACTGTATATTTTCTCTGGGAAAAAGAAAATTAGTTGGCCTTTAATTTTACGCTCAAATACTCTGATTGTAACTCGGCAGTCATTTATACATTGGCCTCTGAACAGTAGAAATGTTTGTAAAATAAATGATATGTAAAATTTTTAACTATCACTCAGTAAGAGACGTTATACTATCCAAATGAATCAAAGAAACCAATAATTAATATTAACAATCCCAAGACGAAACTCAATGGTAAGTATTTCTGAAATTTATGGATATTGTAGTAACGACACTTAACCAAGTCCCAAGTCGATAAAGAACATTGTGTTCCTGTGAGAATATACGAGTACTAAGTAGCACAACTTTGTTATGGTTAGTGTCACATATAATCAGGTGAATGCACTGCTCGTCTCTATCTTGCTGCTTTATCCTGCTAATAAATTTGATTATTTTGTTATACTTATTATATAGTCATTTTTTTAAATACCTTCAGTTATGAATTTATTTAGCTTAGTGATGTTCAAATTAAAATTTAATTTACGGTTGTTGTGACGTAAATAATTTGCTTGCGTGTCTTTATGTCTATATTCTCGAAATTAGATTAGCTTCGCAAATCCCCTAGGGTAAGATTTCGCGGGTTTCGGTGCCACTAATTTAATTGTTGTGGCTTTGACTTTATTGTAATTACTTATATCAGAAACTTGCCCCCGTAACGTGTTTCTTTTGATCTATTCTATACATAAATTGCAAATTTTATTTTCTTGGTATTAAATGGGGTGTAAGGAGTTCCACACAAATATTCACGGAACCAACGCCAACCGTACTTGCTCGTGGTGCACGCTGCTAATCATCAAACAAGGCTCAGGCTGGCTCACTACCAACTTGCAATGGGACTAGCGTAGTGGGAGAAGGACCTAATCCCCCCACTATTAGAGAAGGCCTGTGTATAGAAGTAGACGTCTATCGGCTGACGACATAGTATTAAGTACAAATGTTTTTTTGTTATCGGCGTTGTTTGAAATACTACTATACATGAATTATCGCAATAATGCATTTAACAAGGTAACAAGATTCTTTAACGAAACTAAACATTCAACATATTTAGTGTTATTAGAGTCAATTTTGTAAATTAACTAAAATGCACACTTTACACAAATGGAAGTAAAAACTTTTTTGCGGTTATCTTTATAGTTTTTTTTTTTTTTCGGGTGATGTCGATGCTTTCGGCCACTATTGTGGCCGTGAAAGCTTCATCGGACCCTGAGCTCGCGGATCCGGACTCCGCGAGCTAGAATATCTTTATAGTAACTTAAGACTAATGGTTTAAATATAATCGTTTGTGACAAAAAGTAACATAAAGTTATTATATTTTTTGTATTATTTGTAATTTTGTTTTAATCAAGTCTTTGATGCTTTTCGACGTACAAAGTTATTCACTAACGTTATCCATTCATAAATAATTCTCAACGTGCGCGTGTTTGATTTACGTCGCTCTTAGTTTACTTAACACAATATTCCCCTAAGCATTTACTTGAGCGTACTCAAGAAAATGAGATTTCCTGGAGCTTCGAAAAGGAACACGGACTGTCTGTTAGTTGATACACGTTTTAAAAGTAAGTAGTTTGAATTGTAAGCGAATGTCGTCGGTTCACTACTGGATCAGAGATGTGAATCTTTTGCAGCGGAATTGATTCGATGCTAAAGAAAATTTTAACATTCTCAAGTTAAGGAGTTTTTGTAATTGTATTATTACCTTAGCTCCTTAAAAATAATCAGTTAAGATAGGCTCTAAAGCCTCCAATAAAAAAATCCTTGAGCGCGTTTGCCGGGATTAACCAGTGAGTCAAAGAAGAAAGCCGTAAGGTGAATGGGCACAAAAGTTTTGTCTCTACCCAGTCTCAAAGGATACTCCGCGTTCGCTCGACTAAATTGAAGTTTTGCCAAGATTATAGCGGCAAGCTTAGTCAGTAATTTTGATGGAATGACTCAAATTATATTATACTTGGCTGATAGCACTTGCCTTTCTTAGCATTTCTGTTGTTTTGAAATTAATTTTTCGCCTGCAAGGAAAGCGGTGAAGGTTTTAAAGAAGAAAACTTCTAATAACTTTTGTCTAATAAAACTATCCTTGTGTAAAATTAACGAAATAAAAAGTTTTTATATATTTCATCGAGAATTTAGATGGTATAGTTTCCCTCAACTTTTTAAGGAACCCTTGAAGACGACAGGGAGTGAACTTTTAGAATATTGCCTCATTTGTAACAGACTTCATTTATTATGATTCTTATGTGTTTATTTCAGCGGTAAATATTAGTAAATTCTTTTCGTAGAGAAGACCGTTTAATAAGAGATGTAAAGGTAACAGACCTCTATAAAAAATCACATCACATCATCTCTCAGCCTATTGCAGTCCACTGCTGCTATAAAAAATAATTGTTAAAAATCCTTGATGAGCTGTCTTTTTGTAATTATAACTATGGTTACTAAGCACAAGAAGTAAGTTGATATTTACATCTGGTATTTCCCTTCACATATCGATGTATCATTACCATATTACACCATTTGTTCAAACGTTTGATGTATTCTTCAAACGATAACTATTGTTAAACATTTCATTATCATTTCCTCGGTTGTGTCAGACTTGAAGGTACAGTGCGACATATTTGCATAAGAATAAATTGTTGTAAATTTTTCCTTAACCTAATTTGAAAATTCTTTTCAATTTTAATAAGATAGCATGAAGTATTTTATTTATTTAGCTGTTATCATACGAGTAAATTATTTGAATATACTGAAATTTATTAATTTTTTTCCTTGCGTACGTGTTGAAAAGAATTCAAAGATACATACATTGCCTCGGCTGATTCATCTTCAGCTTGTGTTAAATCATTTAGGGTATTAAACCTCATTAACGCTTCTGTTTTGTTGGACTAGTGATATTATAAACATAATTATAATAGTTTAAAAGTAAAAGTAAGTGCAATACTTTATTCATCTTTATCGATGTAGCACTTGGTGTAGAGATCGGCAATGAGTTCGGGTACTGTGTCGCAATGCAGTGATGCACTCTGCACACGGGGACAGCACATCCACAACCGAATATTAATAGTTCTTGCCGGCGCCAGGAACATTATTTTACTGCAAAAACACAAATCTAAAATATACGATTATTCATTTTCGAAATGTATAACATTTATTTGGCAAATATGTGTGATATTTTTTATATAGAATCAAAACATTTTTCTACCAACTTCCATAAATATTTTGCTTAATTCTGGATTTTAGTGTCAATAGGATTATTGAATAATTTTACTTCTGTGTCTGTTTATGAAACTGCAGGCTCGGTAAAAGAGGGATTTGCGACAACATCGCAAGGGTAGGGAATTTTATTTTCATCTGTTAAGGAATGCTTTATTTTCCTTGCTAGCTTTGCCTTTTTAATTTTATAATTTTTCTAATGCGTTTTAGTCATTTACCAAAAATGATAAAATTATTCAATGCACTGTATGATTGTTTATCAACGAAATCTAACTGACGTGTTTCTAATGGTTGCACGGAAACATCATACTCAAGTGGTAAGTGTAAAATATCCACAATGTAAGACCTAAACAGGAGGAAGCGACTGCTGTTTCCCTCTTTCGAATTTGATTCTTTATTTGATACATCCTATTTCATAAAAGCACTCTTTCACTTTAATATTACACGGGACGAATCGTTTCCGTTCAATTAGAACTGACCGGTTCCATGCCCTTTTGCAGTCCCCACAACCTTTTGATTAGGGGCCGCTTCATACAAACCCGAAGGGATATAAATGTCAGGTGATTGATTCGAATATAATTTTCGAATTGATCGACTTATTCAATTAATATTAATAGACCTGTTTTGTGGTTTTCGAATAACTCATGCGCAATTCAATTGAACTGAATACTGTTGGAATAATTAAAGATGACAAACACGTACACACAGAAATAAGTAAATTTAGAGAAAACTCTTTAATCGCATCGAATATCGTTTACAAAACTAAATATAATATTATCCAACATAGAATATCGCCTTAGTCCTTCACTTTGTCGCTGTCCTCAGACAATTGAGTTTTCGATCATACTGCTATATAAACGGAACAGATTTTGAAATGCTTTTCATTACTGTCCTGTGCATGGAGTCCAAAACGGACTGATTAGGTGAGAGATATACAATAATATGAACAAATTATTACTTAGGAATTCCGATCGTAACCAGTATAGCGGCGTAATATTAGTCGGTACTACCACAAAAACTTTTAACTCGTCTTTTCACATTAAATTATCCTTATTAATAATAATAAATTATGGATTGAAGAAAACAGCAAGCTTCTCCTTTTTTTTATTAAATATTATCTTTATTGCTACAATTCAGTTTACAAATAATAAAAACTTTCATAACGCCCGACTCGACGTTAATTTTATAATTTTTCCAGCGTCATAAAGAACGTTGAAGGAGATTCTTGCAAGTTTTCTCATAAAGATTCCAAGTTATGATTCTCTTGAAGCTTCTCGGTAAATTTGTCTATCAGAGCTCTCTGTGAGCTACAAGAATTTCTAGAATAATTGATAACGTGAATAGTTATATATTTTATAGAGCATTAGGGACTAGTTAAAACAATAACCTATATATAAAATAATCATATAAAAAAATTATTCGTGTTACATTTGCTATGGACCAACATGAAACAGGTAGTTCTGTTTTATGTGTACAACGATTTTTACCTATTTTTTTACTCAGTGCTTCTAGGTTTAACCATGTTACTTAAATTATACTAAAATAACTCTCATTAGGTTTACCTGTAAGTGCAATGCACAACACATGTGGGGTAGCTACTTTAGAACAAAGCTTAACGCCAAATAAATTAAAGTTGTTTGTTGCCGAATTAGTTGCAAAGTCTGCAGTTAGAAACTATGTACGATGAACTAATGGGCTCAGAAAATCTTTGGTCTAAGTTAGTACTTCAATGAACTATACACTAATACTAGGAACCTAATAATGATTTACGGAAATTTTCAAACTACTATGTAAAATTCACTTAACAACAATACAGCATAAGACCAACTTTTCGATGGCCTTTGTGTTAACCTCTACAAACAAAAAATCTTGTAGAAAGTTAATTAATATTTATGAAAGTAGGTTGAAATGTAAATTAATTGCCTACTTATTAATTTCTTGTTATAATCTAATTTTCTTAAAATTAAAATATTTTTTCAACCTGCCATAAATTTACACCTTTCTTGATTTCATTGCTTGAATTTTCGTTATCATAATATTATATATCGTAGTTTATGCTAATTAAATACATGAAACTCATACTCCTTTAGATTTAAGTGATTAAAATTTACAATTGTTTTCAGAGAATTATTAATCGTACGCTAAAATTATCGTATCATACTTTTAAATTTAGGCTTATTCTATTAGTTAATTGTAAATAAAAAAAATGTTTTTAATTTAGTGTAACTAATTTGATTTAAGTTACAATACAGCATTAAGCATTTTGAATTGTTGCCGGGAGCGTACCGTTTGTAAGATCAAAGGGCCGGTATTACAGAGGATTGATTTACAACACAAAGAAGTCGTGTAGAATATTAGACGCAAATTTCACTCCTACAAAATGTTGATAGTGATCTATACGCATCATAAAGACTTTATGAATAAGTAATATTTTGACGGTAACATTCTAAGCACAGATTTAATAAATAACTTGAATTCAAGTAAATATATCATGAAGATGTTATTTCAAAGTCAAAGGCGGTATTCTACTCACATTTAACAGCACTTGTTTAGAATTTCAGCAGAATTACTATCAATATTTAGAAATTAATAAGTATTTATGTATTTAAATTTTTTCTGTGTATAATTAGATAGATAAACTCTTTATTGCTTACAAAAGTAAAATGGTACAGTGAATAAACTTAAATTACTAAACTTGTAATCTCATTACGTACAAGGGCGATCTTATCGCTATAAGAGATCTCTTTCAGACAACTCAAAAGAACAGTAGAAATAAAATAAATAACTTAATAATATATTAAGTTATTATAACATAAAATTATATCAGTTCAATGCAAACAGAAAAGTCTGTTTGTGTTGAACTGATATAATTTTATGTATAACATTTATTAAGCGTTATTTTCCTTAACATTCAATTGTGTACGAAATTACAATATCCCGTAATAAATAACGGTAGAGGCGTGTGAACTAATTTTGCGCAAAATTGGCAAATTTGCCGGCACGCGCTTTGTCTGCCGGGCCCCCGTCTCCTCCAGTAGATGCGAGTATACCGAACGCTCGCGTAACTTGATACATAGCCGGGCTATAAAACGCAGCGTCGTACCTCCGGACCTGCCCATGCCTGTATATAGGGTACTGCCTTTGTCACCAATGAGACAATACATACAACATTACACACTATTTTAACATATATATACTGCGCTTGGATTATGTTGTTAGTGCCGACTTCTTCATCACAGGTCATATTTTTTTTTGCGTATTCCCTTTTCATGTTTTGGGTAAGGGTCGTTGTGTTCTTTTCTTTTATTTATTTTATAATTTTTCTCTCTTTCTTTTCCCTATTTTCTCTTTCATTCTACATGTTTTCTATCTTCCATACGTTGCTACATGTCTTTCTTCTTCTTCTTATCTCATGCATCGCCTCTCATACCAACGTACGCCGTATAAAATGCTTCGTTTTTTATATTTTGTTTTACATTTTTCTTCCTTATTTATTATTTATGTTTTCATTTATCCGTCCTTATCTTTTATTTACATAATTTCATTTTTACTTATGTTACATTTTTAAGGCTTATATTAAGGACTAGTTTTGTTTCTTTTTATTACCCTTTGTACCCTGCCTTTCCAAATTTTCAATTTTTCAGCGTCTTCCGTCATCACTCATTAGAGAGTCGATGCTCACAGCTCATATTGCAGCCGACAAACAGTAGTATGCAAACATTACTATGTTCCGGTTTGAAGGGTGTTATAGCTAAAGTGGACAAGGTGGGGACCGGCGATCTGGTGAGGTTTGCGAGAAACCGCTAGATGCAATAGTGCGGGACTGCTTGCGGGAATTTTAATTTTTTTGTACATTGACCTACTAAACATACTAGTGATTCAGGTGATATATAAAGGTACACGTACAGGACTACTTCCACAGAATTTATTTAATAAAAATTAAAAACTTATATCGTCTTTGGTTGCTAAAAATATTATTTGCACTAACCTACATATATATATTTCTATATTCATCTGCCTTCAGACCGAAATGAATAATTTTTTATTACATCCATAAATGAAAAACTAAATGATATATTATTTTCGTTTCAGGTAATTATCTACTAATTAATAGAGGAGGTATAATAAAATACTCATGATGTAAGTAAATAATATGAAATAATCTACCATCATTTTGGTCCGATTTTCATGATAAATGGTAAAAATGGACGGTAATTTTTCTTGTTGCTGGTTATTGAGATCTTGAACGTGATATGAGTTGCCAGTTAAGTACAAAAACATTACTTAGTGATTTATGTGCGCGTTTGAGAACCGAAATCACAATGATACAGGGATCGTTTTTCATATTTATAATATCTCGATCATGTATACATTGTTCTAACGATATTAAAATGTTTCAGAACAAAAGCTCTCCCATGTTATGTACGGTTGTCATGGTATAACACGTTATCGCGGTATAATTGTGAAAATACTGATAACGCCTTAAATGATATACCCCAGTACCTTACAGATATGATTATTTCAGTTCCACAATTGTTCACTGACAAACTTTTATTGTAACGGGTAAATATTTGGAAGTTGCTATACCATTGGTGGAGTCGAGGCTATATAGCATTTCTATTCACTTAAACACTAGCGCAATTCTTTTGGTACTCTTCACCGCCGACCTTTCCGTGGAGTCTCTTAATGGATAATTAAAGCCACCACTTGCAATACCTACAAACCTGAATTACTAATAGACTTAACCCCCGGCTGACTTTGTTTAAAAAATAAACTCACATAATATTGTTACATTGACCCGTATTTTTAATTTTCACATTCATATGTGAACAGTACACCATTTGCTCGTACCGCTTGCAAATGTACGGAGGAAGCTAATTTAATTTTATTTCATAAACGGAAACCGACATCATTCCCTTACATGTGCATTGTGCGGTGGGACGTTGTAATTTTGTTCGTGTGGAGCCTGTATTAAGATGGAAGAGTTAGTTTATATCAGAAGCATGCTTATACTTAATTACCTTAAACATCTTTTGGGTAATTAATGAGAAACTCATTCATTTCCTCAGTTCCGTCGAAATGCATATTCGTAATTTAAATTTAATTTTTCATCTCCACAAGTCTACTAATTAAAGCTTTAAATAGTTTTTATAAAATTTTATTCCTATTTCAATGAAAAGATGGAATACAAGGAGTATGCTTAAAAAAATGTCAGAAAAAAACTCCACCGGTACGTTTCGCGGTGTCTTCTTTCACCTTTGATATCTCTGGTTAGTGACTGTCCGCAGGCAGCTAGTTGTTTACTACAGTTTATTAGTGGTTAGGTTGGTTTGTGTTGCCGGCAATCGCTTTAGTGGGTACCAACGCAGTTCCTCTTCCGCCAAACAGTACTGTGATAATAGTACTGTGTTCCTGTTTGGAGGGCGTTGTAAGCTACTAAATGGCTAAGGTAAAGAGACTTAACATATTACATCTGAAGGTGACGAACGCAATGTGGTCTTAATCAGCGCCACGTTGTTCTGAGAGAGCATATTACTTAACATCAAGTAAATCTCTTGTCATTTTATCGCCTCTTTGAGTAAAAACAAAAACTACACTTATATTTTCAGCCTTTTGAAAATATAAAATTTGAAAATGATTTTATTTCACTTACAAGGAATTTTCATTTCAGTTCTGGTCCTTACTTTAAGGCAAACCAGGCTTTAAGACTTCTATGAGTGGCAGCGTCTATATCTTATTATTGCCCATTACCTAATTAAAAAAGAGTGTGTGGTCTCTGTTTGTGTGTAATCTCGTTAAAGCGCTGTGTAGATGTTCCAGGCGTCAACTGGCTATAGCCGACAGTTACAAATAAATATATTTTTAATAC
>DWLS01008006.1:0-10252 GCA_018246255.1 Pachliopta kotzebuea | reverse complement strand
AAATAGTTTACAGTATTTTGTTTATATGTTACTTATATTATTAGAGAATGACTTTGTTGCAACCTTCTTTCTGATATGGTTAAACAATTGTTTTCCGGTTTAATCGGCCTTTTATCTAGTGAAGTTATTTGGTTAACGACATCCAACATCTCATGTCTGGTAATGTGGTGTATTACTAGAAACAATCTAGGTAAAATCTAGGTGGACTAGGTGGATAGACTATATAAAAACAGTCGCTGAGTGCTTTGTGGAATATTTAACAAGAGACCTATGTCCAGTAGTGGACGTTTAACGATTAAAATTATGACGATGATGTTGATCTAGATACGTACTACCGCAGCTCATATTTCTACCTCCAAGTAATAATATACAAACGTTACAATATTCCAGTTTGAAGTATGCTAGTGAAATTACTGAGGTAACGAGACAACACCTCACATCTCAAAGCGATAAGCGCAATATGATACTTTGTATATCATCTTTATTAACGCCATGTTATGGACAAGCGTATCACTTACCATCAAGTGAATGCATCACTCATCTCATCCTGGTATAACTATACAATGTACCACAATACAATGTAACTGGGTATGTTAGGGACCAACAACATATGGGACCCAACTTCACCTGCTAATGAATCCTGCTATGATTAGCAGAATCTCTGGCTCCTCATCAACCCATACTTAGCCAGCGTGGTGGGAGATACCCCAAATCCCCCACTATTGAGGGAAGCCTACATCCAACAGACGATGTGTATAAGCTGATGATGATGATGACTACCGCTCTTCATCAAGTGAATTACATGCCGTTCTAAACGCTTTGTTCAACACTCAGTATTCAATAATACGATGAGTCTAGCAGCGATTATTCAAACCGTTGTATTTAACAATAAAAAAAGTGATTTTTAAAATTAAACAACTGTCAGTAATAACAAAAGACCTGAAAAATAAAAATTAACTGGTATATATCCACTCAGTATATACAAACATACGTATGTTTGTACGTCAATAGTTATATATAAAATTTACTTCTGTCATATGAGCACTAAACACCCACCAACCCGCATTGGGCCGGCGTGTTTGGTTATGGCTCAAATACTACCATCATTGAGGGTAGCCTACGTCCAGCGGTGGACGTTTATCAGCTGATGATGGTACATCAGCCACATTTGGTAATTTTTTTCCCCCAACTACTAGTCTACGAGACAGGCAAAGCATTGACGGTAAGTGATACGCTTGCCGTTACATGGCTCTGTTTGAGATGTTCTACACAGCACTACATAGCGCTCATCGCTTTAAGACGTTATTAAGTTTCATTACCCCAGTAATTTTACTAGCCCACTACACCCTTTAAATCGGAACACAGTAATATTTGCCCATTACTATTTAGCGGTACAAATAGGAACTGCGGGAATACATACCTACACAGTATCAGAGAGATGTTACACCAGTAAATATATCAAAAATACTAAATATATGTACTGTAATAAAAATACTGAAAAACTAAGTAATGACTAAGCTGAAAATAGACAGGAGATATTATTTCAAAAGTCAAATTTAAATCTGAAAAATTCAAGAGGAATGTATCTGAAATAATGAACACGTTTGAAACAGTCACCGGCTGCAGAATACAATTGCGTCGATTAACAAGTGCATAAATTAACTCGTCACTCGTTTACACGTGAATTATCCGTTTACTATGCAGTATATATGTAACATATACATTAAGATTTTAATTTTCCTATTCATTTTTACTCAACGCGAAGAGCAAAACGAAACCTGATAGTAAACTTTGATTATGATTGTATATACAGCACATTGCGACGCATTGAGATTTAAATTGTTGTCTCGTTACCCCAGTAATTTCTCTAAAATACATCACCTTTCAAACTGGAACACAGTAATGGTTATTCTTTATCAGTTGATAGACATCCGCTACTGAACTTAGACCTCCAATGGTAGGGATAGTTGAGACCGTCTAGGTACTACCTCAGCAACTATTTCTACCACCAAATAGTAACTTTACTTCCCAACATACACGCATTGGGCCAGTGTGGTGTAAAACGGCCCAAATATCTCCATTATTGGGAAAGCTCTGTACCCAACAGTATTCGTTTATTGGCTGATGAAGAAGATATATTAAGTATTTGAAGCCGCTGAAAGGTTATACATTATTACTGATTGTACAAAGAAAATCGGTTATTTTGGATTTTTTTTATTGCAACCAACTAACACGTTATATTAAGTGATACTATCACATAATATTAAGTTACAAGTGAAACATGTTCGCTTAAAATACTGCAGCGACTACATCGATAGACTATACTATACTACATTACTAAATTAAATAGATATACAAACCTGTTATCTACTAAAAAAAGAACTTCAGCGAATTCATAAGAACATAGTATATGTGTAATACATATTTATATAATTACATAAAAGATATGTGCGAATACGTTATCAAAGTTAAACATCAAGTTAATGCGGCGGTTTCGCGAAAGTAAACAATTGTATAGAAAAATGTATTAATTCTCATGTCGCATATAAAAGAGCAGTTTCATATTTTAGATTACTTTATACACTAGATGAACTATATTACTATGCTGAAAGTTAGTATAGTATATGATTCTTGAACACCTAAAATTTTATATGCGATAATAAGGCGGTCACCTAATTGCAAGTGATACGCTTGCTTATAACATATCCATTAAGATAGTATACACAGCACTACATTGCGCTCTCTTTGAAACGTAAGATGTTAAGTCTCATTACTCCAGTAATTTCATTACTATACAGCACCTTTCAAACCGGAACACAATAAAGGTACCTACCTAGTTGACCTTCCACCAATAAAATCTGTCTAGTAATAAGCATGGATCACTATGTTCCGGTTTGAATGGTGCTGTATAGTAATGAAATTACTGGGGTAATAAGACTTAACACGTCTTAAAGCGAGTGCAATGTGATACCATCTTAACCAATGATATAAGCAGGCGTATCACTTACTATCAGGTGAATGCCCTGCGAATCTCGTCACCACATCAAATTTAAATATAGGCAGTAAATGAAACATGTCTTCGTTAATGAAGAAAAATAGATTCTTTAATATTATTTCTCTTTCCAGACAGTAAATTTGGTGGTGATGCTGGTGAAGGTCATTTTGAAATTATACAACATAACGAAGAAATAAACAAGCGAAATGAAGAATGAGCCGGAGACGCCGCAGATCAAAACAGTCCAGGACGCGTACAGCTCCAAGTGAGTACATAGAAAATGAAAAACGGATATTGTTAATTATATTTTATATCGCATAACAATTAACAATTACTTACTGATTAGTTTCGTTGTTAATTTAAACAAATTGTTAGAGTTTAGTTGCATTTAAATTCTGCTTTACCTAAATACTCTGTAGTATCGTAATATCGTGATTAATGTTCAAATTCTTCATCATCATCATCAGCCAGACAGAATCCTCCTTTCATATCATCTTCCACTATAGTATGATGTAAGCGTCCTCATTTACATTTCATTGTACTTGCATTTGGTCAAAGAACTCAAGATCAATTAATGTTCCCATTTAGAGGGTTATTCAACACTTCGTATTCACGTGTTGTTGATCTTTGGGAAAGGAATACTACGTGTAGTGGAAGTCTATCTAGTGATGTTGATAGTAAACTATCAAATTATAAGTCGGTATGTTCATTTATATAACAAATAACCGGCGATGAGGTCAATTGATCTAATAATACATTCCAATTTGTTGAAATTTTTGACATACCATACAACTGTTCCGAAGGTCTTTTAAAAGAAATTTAGTTACTCATTTTCATAGGATGGCATTTTAAACTGAATTTAATAGTAAACGATACACGATAAAGTGAATGCATAAATTTAACTTCAAAAAAAAAATTTTAATATTCAAGTTTAACACTAATGAGGCGAGAGAAGAGGAGAGATAAAGAAAGTGCCTCATTAAAATCCAACGCGGTACCTGCGGAGTAAACCTCGACGTGGGACAGTAATCGCTGTTAATTAATAATTAACAGGAAAGTTTTTTCATTTAGATAAACAAGTTATAATTTCTTTTTTATTCGACAGGACGATCACCATTCACCTGATAGTAAGTGATATGCCTGCACATAACATTGCGCTGGTTAAGATCACACAGCACCACATTGCTCTCGTGTCTTTGAGACGTAAGGTGTTAAATCTCGTAACCCCAGTAATTTCAATAGCACACAGCACCCTTCAAACAGGAACACAGTAATGTTTGCATAGTGCATATATAATATTTGGCAGTAAGAATAGAAGTTGTGGTGGTACTTACTGTCAGTTCAAACTTTAAATTATCTTGCTAGTGTTTTAATTTTGGTCTAAATCTAAACTTTTATTTGCACTAGAAGAAAAAATAACATAAATAATAAATAGAAATTTTGATAGGAGGGGATGTAAAAGATCCCATACGTCAACTCACGGCACCAAAGCCAACTTCACCTGTTAATTAATCGTATGGTAATGAAATTACTGCGGTAAGGAGACTTAACACCTTAAGTATAAATCAACGAGCATGGTACAGTGTATACCTGACATATTTATGTTCTTTACATATAAATATATGTATAGTTGGCCTATCAATTATAAACTGGAACAAGGTGAAGTGTATTTTATACATTTTTTTTAAATAAAAATACAGTGTAAACTCTTTATAACGAAACTCAAGGGACTGAGCATTTTTTATCGTTATAAAGAATTAACGTTATATGTAGTGAAGAAAACAGAATTAACAATAATCATTCATGTATGTGTATTTTTGATCCAATTAATATACATATAGTCAGTTAACATTGACGTTTTTTGCTTTGCCAGCACTTGTTTTGTATTTTCTTATGTATTCTATACATCTCTTGATATGTGATGGAATCTTATTGATTAAACAAAAAAAAACTATTAACTTAGCGGCATCAGGCGCTTGTTGAATAATTGGTGGTGGTTCAGAATCATCTTCTTTCGGTTTTTCCTTACTTTTCGTTACTAAGTCAAGAATTTGTTCGTCATTAAGTGAACCGGTTGTGGTCACATCCTCGTCTATATTTTCGTAAATTTGGAGATCTTTGTTAAAACTTTCTGGTATGTCGAACTGTTTTATCAATTCATTGAGTGTTAGATTGTCTTCATTATTAAACGGGTCCGTTTCTACTGTTTGATCTTGATTTTCTGTGTGTAAATGTAAAACATTACTTCGTAATAGAGAATGTCTGTCGCGAGAAGAGTATATCAATGTATGGTTTTTAAGGTAAACCAACCAAATTGTGATCTTTTCTATGTTATAGAGAGTTTACCCTGTATATTTATTTGTCATAGAGTTTGTAACTATTTATATACATTTTACAATGTTTGTGGATCGCTGGTGCCTGTGATAGCTAACTAACTCGTTACTGGTCACCAGGGATCTAACTCTCGTGCAGGTAACATTACTGAATAACTATATGTAACAATGAAAGATATTTGTAGTGAGAGCGAGTGTTGTGTACGACTTATTAAATATTGAACGTGTATGTGAGTGTTGGTGATCATCAGATGTTAAACTCCTAATGCTGGACATAGTTTCTCCCAAAGATCTCCACTCCGATCGGTTATCTCACCGCACCCAGTGAAGTCGCGTGACCTTCACCAGATCCTCGGTCCACTAAGTGGGGTTACGTTTATCGGTACACAGCCGTCACTTTGGGACCTTACTGCCACATCGGTTGTCAGTCCGAGCAATGTGTCCTACCAATCGCCACTTAAGTAGCTAGCCTCCTCTAACAAGCTTCGCAGATGAGTGATGATCATAGTTAGATATTGTAAAAAAGTTAAAAAAGAGGTTACGATAGAGGAAAACAAAATGTAAAAGCAAAACAAACTTAAGATAAACAAGGCTAAGGAAAGTAAATAAAGAAGGTACAAAAAGAGAAATTGAAATTGGAAATTTAAAAATTGGAAAATTCAATGACTACTGGCGTAACTCAATGAATGAATGAAAGGGTGTATGAGAAGAGAATAAAGAGAAATAAGAAGAAAGAGGGAAGGTGATAGGATGAGGGATCGGTAGAGGATAGAAGAAATGTATAAAATAAAAATGATTGGCTCACAATGACCAAAGGAATGATTGGCGATAGAAAGAAAAAGTCTTAGTTCTTCGCTCAGAGATACTCTAAGCATATCCCAATGATATTAAGTATTATCGTATATTATACGTATCATTATTTTTTATTATCATTATTATACAATAACAACAAAGCAATACCTTAGTACATACAACAATGCTCACTTATCGCACTAACAAGGGCAACAGCGGTAATTTTAGATAGTTTGTTAACGGTAACAGTTGAGAAACCAGCTTCAGTTACGAATAAACGAATTTCATACTACATTTACTATATTTTTACAATTACATTCAATTCTAAATCAAGCCCTCCTTTTTTGTCGCGTTGGAAATCTTCAAAAGATACCCTTGTTTTGGACGGAAGTCAAGGTATGGATTTATACCCACTAAAACCTCGGTGGTCATCATCAATACATTGCGGAAGACCCCGGGATCTCCTACGGAACTCACCGGTGTCTAAACCAAAACCTAGATCTTTAATGATTTAAGTATTTAAGACAAGCCTTAGTAATCACTTCTAGGAAGTAGGTAAAGCTACAGTGTTTGCGACTTGTTACTCACTTTAGTTAATTATGTAACTTAAATCCTGTGGCAAAATAAAGCTACCCGACATACGGTAAATAACTTAGGAACTGCCTCGAGGTACAGACAGATTATCTTCTGTATGTTTTTGTTACTTTACTAACTTTGTTTACCTTTCCGACGACTAAAACATTGCTAGACAATAAGGCTTCTAATCAAATATCTCATTCGGAGTTGTATAATGTAACAGTGGATAAATACATGAAGATCATAAATATTTATATATATTTTCATAAACAAAAGAAATAAAACATATATAACAGAGATACAGTAAACAATGAGGCGGACATAATGACACAAGGCATTCTCTACCAGTCAAACTTTCAGGATGTGATAAAGTTGAAACTATAAAGAAAATTAATAGTGTTATAAATACAGACATGAACATACATATAAAGTAAATAAAAATTACATTTATTATGTACTATATAATATACATGTATATATAAACATGTACATACACCCATGTACTTACATATAATAAGTAAAAGATATAGATTCTAATCAATAACCAAAATATCTATTTCATCGTAATAGCATACTAGTTTGAACGCTGGCATTCCACTTCGTAGGTACCGGGTTCGAATCCGGCCTGCACGAATGAATTCTTCAATTTATGTGCAGTTAGTATAACGCAAACTAATATCAAGTGCTGTAACGGTGAAGAAGAACATCGTGAGGAAACCTACATATCTATGTGATGACCATCCGCGGTCGGACTGCTATGTGGAATGATGAAGGTAATGCCAACACCACTACATTATAACTGATAAGAAAGTCATCGTTCACTATAAATGATGACTACGACCCTCAATCATGAGGAAATACACCTTAGAAGAATCTAGTTTTACTGGGATACTAAGTTGACAACATAAACACTAAACCAGCGTTACTAAATGACTATAACATTTACTGTTGGTAGATCTCCAGAGATCATCGAAGTAGATACCGCAGCTATTTTTCCTACCGCCAAATAGTAATATGCAAACATTATCGTTCCAATTTCAAGGTTGCTGTATGTTAGTAAAATTACTGGGTTAACAAAACTTAACATTGTCTTAGGCAACTACCAGAACATGGTGGTATGTATACCATCTTAACCAGCGTCACGTTATAGACAAGCGTATCACGTGAACCTGAGACCATCTCTCAAATAGAAACCTTTTCAAAGTCAGTTTATAAAGTTTACATAATTAACAACGTTTGTTATACATTTTTATGATACAAACGCGGTAAATTATTTAAATTACCATATGAATATATAACAAATGTTAATATATAAAGGGCTTCTACTTGAAAACAAAACGCTGTTTCCCACACGTAGTGTCTAACAGTTTCAATAAGACAAAATTAAGTTCCCACAAGGTTTGTTACCGTTAATACAGAAAATAAAATTGATGAACTATGATTAATAAATGCTACAACTGAATCCATTTCCACATATATCAATATTTTACAGTTTGTAGAAAAGATAAATGACAAGTTGTTTAATTCATTCGAATCATCAGGCGATAGACTGCGGGACACAGGCCTGATCCAACACTGGCGGGAGCCAGTGTCTGTTGGTTAGCAGGGCACAAAACGAGCTTGTGAAGTTGGCTAAGATCTATTGTAGTCCCAGGACGGGCTTTCCCAGAATAGCGTCAGGAAAGCCAGAGATCCCGTGACCTCATCAAACGCTAAGGACGATCACCGTTACGGTTTTAGTCGGTAAAAATCTCCACATAACCTTAACTTCCCCCAGAATATAAAGGATCTTAACGAATATTTCGCCCTCATAAGTCCATTAAGGTTTTGTATGGGACCCTTACATCCCATAAATGTATAAAATTAAACAATAGATCTACAGTTTTATTTTAATTCGAGTAAAACGTTCTGATAGTGAATACGCTTGTCCATAACGTGACGCTTGTTAGAATTATATACATATTACTATATTGTGCTCGTTGCCTAAGACAATATTAAGTTTCGTTAACCCAGTAATATTACTAACATACAGCAACCTTCAAACCGGAACACAGTAATGTTTGTACATTACTATTTAGCGGCAGAAATAAGAGCTGCGGTGGTAGATACTTAGGCGGTTTCCGGTAACAGACACCTGCTGTAAGAGCTAGAATATACTTCACGAGCGCGCTTCATTCTCGGTTTCATTGTCACTTAAAACCACGTGAAATAAAGCTAGTATTACTACTTAGTAAATAACTAAGTACTTACCAGAAGTGAAAGGATGTACTAGTATAAGAATAAGGATTGTATTTCTTGTAAAAGTATAAACTTTAATAAAATTTACCTCGGAATCGAACTGAGGTTAAAGCAGCTAACCAATGAGTCACCGAGGCATATAATAACGTAACAAAGTTTAATATAGTTAGACAATTAAGCTGTTGTATTTATGACGGGTCACGAACGTCGCCCACAACACCCATTTAGCGGGAGGCTGGACAAATTGGTGGACAATAACGAGAGCCAATTTGCGGGGTTGGTGACAAGTTAACCCCAATATCGGTGATCGATCCGTTATCTGACGAAATAGTTATTTTTCATTGCATCACCCGCACGTGTAATTCAATATACAAACGCCACATACATTCGATGTTCAGGGACCGCATTGATTTATCACATCTCCACACTGTTGTTGAGGGTATTACAGATATGTCCACACAAAAAGGGTAAACAGTTTAACCGTTTAATCTATCAAACGGTTAAGACACTATTTTTTAAACATGCAACTATTTTATATAACAAATGCATATAGATTTAATTTACAGTTAATCATTATAATATCTTCTTAACCATTATTTTAGAAATGTAATTCTTTGTCTACTAACTCATTTTTTTTAATAATCTATTAATATTACTACACTTAAAAAGTCACTGAATTTATTACTAAATATTATATATAAATTAGTTTTGTAAATAGTTACATAGGCATGTAACAATAAATATACAAAAGTAAACTACAAAGCAGATCCTTTCTTACTAATACTTCTGATATATTGTAAATAATAACAAAGTAAAGGTATTCAGTTATTTTGATTCATATATAGTAACATGAAATCATGTACAAGTTAATCTGATTACTGGATTTTTTGCTAGGTTATTATTTTTTTTTTAAAGCAATCTATATGTTTGTTCTATAAGTTTTCTATTAAGCTTATTGTGTTCAATGATTTTCATATTAAAATCCTTCAGCTCTATAATCCAACTTAATCAAAGTTATATTAAATATTAAGTTATATGTAATTCATATTTTTGTTTATACAGAATCGAACTCGCGTACAATGGATCAAGGGAGGATTTGGATCCGTACGTACCAGCAGACAACAGGCCAAAGGACTCTAATACATCGTAAGTTAATATTATATTGATAAGAAGTCACCTGATGGTAAGTGATACGCTTTTAAACGCAAAGATGTACCATCTCATGCTTGTGATCCTAACGCTGAAGAAAGTATTATGCACCTTCTTATAGATTGTCCAAAGTATTCAAGGGATAGGACAGATATAGAGATGAGAATGG
>DWLS01008005.1:0-10253 GCA_018246255.1 Pachliopta kotzebuea | reverse complement strand
CCCACTGCTAGATATAGGCCTCCCCCAAAGATGTCTGATGTAATTAGAATGTGCCAATATTTGTGATATAGAAATAAAATTGTATAAAACATAGTTACCTTCACTAGATATTAAGAAATTCTCTAGTTTAAGGTCACGATGTGCAATTGGAGGAACTTGATTATGCATATGTTGCACAGACCTGCATGTCTGGTAGAATACTCTTAAAATTGTCTGAAGCGGGAAAGCCTGTCCTCTGTTTTGTAATGCCTCCATTAAGCTGCCACCACTACATAAATCAGTTAATAACAAATATTCTCCCATTCCATGGGATGTCTTTGACTTATCAATAAATGAGGCAGCAATGTACTTAATTATGTTAGGGTGGCCTGAGAGCTTCTTTAATATACTAATCTCTTGTATAATATTCTTATTGGCTTGATCATCTGCTGCCATCAATCTTTTTAATGCATATTCAGTGCCTGTTGAAACATCTTGAGCAACAAACACAAAGGCAAAACCACCTGCAATATTTTAAATACTTAGCTACAACTTAAAAAAATATATAAACAATGGATTATTACCACCTGTCCTAAAAACAGTTTTCTAATACTTGGTTCTTTATAACAATTTTACATAGTTACAATTAATCTTTTTATAAAATACTCATACATTAAAAACTATTCATGTTTTAACATTTTTAATCTTCAACATTTACTGAACTGTTATATCATCACTAAAACAAGTGACATAAATTTCTAATATTTTAATAAGAATATCATAAAATTACATGGCCAATAAATCGAAACATTCATCATCATCACTTTATATGTTAAACAAATGAGACATAACATCTGATATGTTTTGTCATTATTTTATGCAGTTGGTACCAGGGCAGTTGAGCTGGTAATCGGTTAGAGTTATTTGTTCATCAGCGGACAGTAATTGGCTGAAATTATGAAAGAATTGATAGACTTATTACATAATTCTAATGTTTTAAATATATTTATTGAAAAAATTTTAAATATCAATGAATTTTTTTATACTTATTCGTATATCTTATTGTGTGTACACAACTTAATAACTGGACCTGTTATGCTACTATCCCAAATAATATGACACAATTTAAGCTTTCTAACTTCAGATGACTTAAATAATTTTAAAAGAAACTTTCAATGTCTCAAAACTTTTTTCAAAACAGGATTTTAGTACTATATAGTCTTTTTTCAATACAGCAACAAAATAAAGCCAGATAGTCACTTGATGGTTATTGAAATGATTGCATATAACAACACAGTCCCAGTTAGATGTTATACTCTGCACCATATTGTGGTAACCATCATCACCCCAATAATTTCACTAGCTCTAAATTACTCTCCAAACCATAACAGAGTAATGTTTCACACTACTGGTAGGAGGCGGACATAAGAACAGTGGTGGTACCTTTAGGGACAGTATTCAAGAACAAAGACCACTAGTGAAAATGATGTTTACACAATATAGATATTTTCAAAAAATGTTTTTACTATATATAATTAATAAATGGTAGCATAATGTGAGAAAAGAGTTTTTGCCTTTCCTTTATTGCATTTGCTTTTTTATTGCATTTCCTTTATTGCATTTGCCTTTATTGCATATAGAAGTATTTACATGTGCACATTATAATAGAACTAAAATACAAGAAATAATGTCTAGGTGAATGTAATGTTCAAGAAAACTTAAAAGTGATGTCATTGAGGTAACGTTTACAGCAAAACCTTATCAAAATCGTTAATTTGTTTTCAATTACAAAATTTTGAAAAACCATGACTTTATTAAATAAAAAAAAATTAAATTTATTTTGTGATATTTAAAATTTACATGTTTATTCTAGTACATTTAAAAATAAAGACAATAAGGATTTTTAAAC
Source organism: Pachliopta kotzebuea (assembly GCA_018246255.1). NCBI lineage: Eukaryota > Metazoa > Arthropoda > Insecta > Lepidoptera > Papilionidae > Pachliopta > Pachliopta kotzebuea. Next base: position 8,365 of record DWLS01008005.1, on the reverse strand, counting down.
ATAATTTTTAAATTACTTTTAGCTGAAGGAATATATTTTCAAATCTAATTATTTTTCGCCACATGCTTAACAATAATATAATTTATTTGCCAAGTTGAAATGTTTATCACTTTTTTAACATACCGCCCCCTAAATATACGACGTGGAGACCAGAAGCCTACAATTTAAGTCTTTATTGCATTGCTTTAAAGATAAGCGTAAATCATCTTTTTTGATAAAGCCTATTTCACTTACCTTCTGCAATGACTTTCTTTACTCTGAGCTTCATATTGCCAATTTCAACAAACTGGCCAACAAAATCATTATCACTGCCTCCGTTGGCACCTCCAGAACTGAAGTACCCCATCGCAGATTTAAAGACACTCATTTTAATTTCTTATACTTTTATGTTCAGAATTAAAATAATAAATAAATTTAAATAAACACTATTCTACACCTCTTACATATCAAACCATTTTAATCGGGAATGTAGAAAGCGAGGCAAGACATAAAGAAGAAAAAGAATTGGCAGATCCGCCAACAATGGCAGTAATTGCTAATGTTACCATCTTCAATGACCAATTTTATTCATAAAGAAGCAACTTCAATATTGAACTTGCTTAATGAAGGAAAATATTTTTTTACGAAATTAAAAAAGAAAAAAATGGTTATAACTACGGTGTAAAAAGAGCCGCTGGAAGTCATTGGATTCGAATAGCACAAAATCGTATTTTGTGGTATATTTTAAAAGAGACCTATGTCCAGCAAAGAAAGTCCATCGATTAAATTGATCATGGTGATAACTACTATAATAGTAGTTAGTTTTTATATAGGCGTTTCACATTTCCTAAAATAAATGATTTTATACTATACGCCAACAATCAATTTAATAGTTCTGGATTCGCGAAGATTCAGCCCAGGAAAGCTTTTAGAATCGGAAAGACTTTAAAAAGAAAGGAAAGACGAAAATTACAATGTTTGTCATTAAAGTATGGACTACTAATTAACTACAAAGTTAAATTCTGGATAGATAGATTTTCGATAATAAAATTTGTGAAAAAAAGTCCTTCTAAGGGAAATACTTGTAGTAGGATTTTTTATTGTTCGTTTAATAATTTTCTTTGTAATTTTTCTTGTTATTATTTTTTATTAACGTTAAAAAATTTATTTGTTTTATTTTAAAATATTAATGTAATTAATTATACTTAATAATGTCATACGAAAATGTGAACAAACAGTCGTGCGCACAACGTAGATGCAGAAACAATATTGCTTACTTGTGGTCGTATAGCTGTACATCTACTATCTACATTGCATTCGCATTTGCAGCCGACTGCGAGTTTTTTCCTTTTTGTTGGTGTTCTCTTTACACGAATTTTGATAACGTAAATCCTCAGTTCGTTGTGATACAGTGATCTATATAAGTTTTTGTAACAGAGTTATAGTAAATAATTAGCTAATGTTTACTATTATTACATACAATAATGGGCTTTGATATCAAAAGATTTCAAGGTGACGTTGATGAAGAACTCATATGTCCTATTTGTTCAGGAGTTTTAGAAGATCCGTTGCAGGTGTGATACATATTCGTTTTTTTGTTTTATTATGTATAATTAGAAGTTATCAGAGTGTGTTATTTTAGGCGCCTGCTTGTGAGCACGCATTTTGTCGTGCATGTATAACAGAATGGATAAGTCGGCAACCTACTTGTCCAGTAGATCGCCAGGCAGTCACTGCTAGCCAGCTAAGACCAGTTCCAAGAATACTTCGCAATTTACTATCCAGGTTAGCACGATTTCGCAACTTACGTTATGTGATCATCTTTGCTACATAGGAATCAGGTTATGTATAAATATTTATATTAAAACAATTCAATGTTAATCAACTATGTTTCTTAAATAAATTTTTCCTAACAACTAATTTGTTAATGTCTAAATTAAATTCCTTTCTAATTAGTAAATCAAATAAGATTTAAAATATGTTTTGATATTATATATTTAAATATTGTCTTAAATCACTGATTGTTGATATATATTAAATTATTGGTTTGCCATACTCCTAATGTAAATTTTTGATTACTGTTGTTATTAATCTCAACATTATTGTCTGAACCTAAAAGATAATCATTTAATTACAGACTGTGTACAAGCTGTGACAATGCACCTCATGGCTGTAATGCAGTCTTGAAACTGGATTCTTTAGCATCTCACCTTGTTGAATGTTTGTATACATTATATTTTATTATTATGTAATTTAAAACCTTTGCTTACATTTTTCAATATTATTTTCTCATCATAATTAAACAGATCATTGATGTTTAATCTTAAGTATTATTGAAAGTTACAGCACAATTTAATCCTCAATTCAAATTCATGTTAATAAAATCTATATTCAATAATAAAAATGTATAGATCTTATAGATGTAATTAATAATTTAATGTGATATACTAATTTATTGCTATTCCATGTATAAAATATATTAATACAAATGTTTTAGGTGAGTACAATCCTAAGAGACTAATGCCATGTGAGTCTGGTTGTGGACTTGTTATACCTAAAGATGAATTAGCAGAACATAACTGTGTCAGAGAACTACGGGCACTGATTACTTCTCAACAGGGAAAATTCACAGACTTCCAACAGGAACTTACGGAACAGAGACTAATAATAAATGAACACAAGAGAGAATTAGCATTACTGAAGGTAGGAAATTTATAATCAAAACTTATAGTTGACATAATCTTCCAAATGTCACTGAGTTTATTTTTGTAAAAATACATAATAGGACTTAATGTATTGATTGTTGTTAGGCATCAATATATATATATATAATCAATGTAAGGGTAAACTGAAAAAGTATTTTTTGGGTGTCTGGTGTAACAGAGATATAATCAAGGACTGATAGACTTAAAGGAGCACTAAAAAGAAATAAAGGGGTATACAGATTAATTTGGTGTAGACAATGATAATAAATAAATATATTTGACGAGGAAAGTTATGACTATGAAGTGGATGAACTATAACATTTGAACTCATTGAGTAATAAATTATATGTATGTATAATAATTGTAACTAACCGATTGAAGTGGAGTACTTTGGAGGAGTGTTATGTCGAGCAGTGGGTGCTTGCCAGCTGATTAGGAACAACTGCAACTACCATTATTGCCAAATTCTAGTAATGAAAATAGTGTACTTTTAATAAAATTTTTACTGATATTTGTGAATGTGAATAGGTGATTTATTTAATATTTTGTAAAAAAAAAAAACTATCTAGTTAGTAGGATACAAAGTATTTTTCTAAGTATTTATGAACAAGTGGCATTTAATTGTTTTGAAAAAAAAAATTAATAGTTTCTTCTGTTAAATTTTTTATGATGAGAATTTAAATTGAAATTATGTTTGTACACTTTCTTATCTGCTTATTGTATCTAGTGTAATTTGAAATGGAATTAATTTTAAAGGAATTCATGAGAGCAATGAGAGTGTCTAATCCAACAATGCGAGCTCTTGCTGATCAAATGGAGCGTGAAGAAGTTGTCCGTTGGGCAAATTCACTCTCTAGAGCACGTGTTACCCGATGGGGTGGTATGATTTCAACACCCGATGACGTCCTGCAGGTGGTAATAGACTTAGCTTTAACAACATTTTGACTTTTCGATCAATTTCTATTCTAAATCAATCAAATTTGACATGAAGAAATGAAATATTTTTAGATACTATCTAGGTAGGTACTACCGCAGCTCCTATTTCTGCTACCAAACAGTACTGTCAAACATTACTGTATTCCTGTTTAAAGGCTGCTGTATGCTGGTGTGACTACTGGGATAACGAGAATTAACAACTTTTGTGCCAAGGCGACGAGCGCAATGTGGTGCTGTATATACCATCCTAACCAGCGCCGCGAAGTTATGGACAAGCCTATCACTTACAATCAAATGAACGCCTTGCTCGTTTTGTAGCCTCGTCGAATTAAAAACGTAATTGGAACAAACTCCAAAGCTGAAGAAAAAAAATTGTACTCTCTTTTATTTAGCATTACTTCCTTTTTAAATTTTAAGTATAAATGTTATATTTATCATATTATTATTATGCCTTCATTGCACAGTAGCTTGTCTACTAATGTGAAGTTGCCAAGTTCAATTCTGGGGCCACATGTTTTAAAATATGGCTGTTGATAGGCCTTCACACTCATGTTTAAAATCACTTCCCATCATAACGGTATTACCATGAACATAGTTCCGAGTTCGCGTCTTCTGTTTTTATGATCCGAGTATTTGAAAACTGATTATCATTACACATATGGTACATCTGTTGGCAGATGATGATCAAACGAAGTTTATCAGAATCCGGCTGTCCCTCTCATATAATTGATGATCTCATGGAGAATTGTCACGAGAGGAGATGGCCACCTGGGCTATCATCATTAGAAACTAGGCAAAACAACAGAAGGTAAATAACTAATTTCATTATTTTAATCTTTTGTTATATCAGAATGAGAAGGGAGCAGATTCACTACTTGGTATAATTTTAACGTTTGAATGTAATGATTAAACTTTAATGTTTTTAGGTTATATGAAAAATACATCTGTAAAAGAGTACCTGGGAAGCAAGCAGTTTTGGTCCTGCAATGTGATAACACTCACGTTGATGAGCATATGATGGTGGAACCAGGCCTAGTGATGATATTTGCCCATGGCATTGAATAGCATTATCTGTATTCAAATCTCAGTGATCACAATCAGTGACGGGTTGAACTATGATTGTGAATGACTATAATGACTCTTTGCAAGGAAGTTTTACTTTTAAAAAATAGCCTTATTGTTAGATTATAACATACAGTTAATAAATACCAATCTACAAAAATAATGAATACACGTACAATTGACTTTATGTAGTAAACATTTGTGTGGATTGTTCATATGTTTGGAAAGTGTACACATTCCTTTTCTTGTAAATATTTGAATTTAACCAGGTTACTTGAAAAGTTAAAACAAGAAAGCCTTGCAATGTGAAGACACCTGTGTCTTCTCTTACAAGGAGAGCCGAGATCTTTTTCTCCTTACATTGGCAAAGTGCAGGGTAAAGTTCACATATCCACAAAAGTTATTTTTGGAAAACACCACTTTCTTTGCAATAAATTACTTCAACATAAGCTCAGTTGGGCTAGTAGATATATTTTACGGAACATTTATTCTAGAACCAATATAATGACTACAACTATTTGAATGCAATTTATTAAATATTATATAAAAAGAAAAAAAGTCATTAATTTTCTTTGTGACATATCTCAGAGCTTGTATAAAGAGATACAATAATCAATACTAATCTTTATGTTTATTAGGATAGCTCTGACTTTATAGCACAGAGTATCCTAGTATGGATTAATTTTTTCAGAAGAATATGCAATAAAGTTATTTTTTAATTATAAAAATCCTACATAAATGAAGTCAGGGTTAATCTGTACTAATTAAAACGTGATATTCATTTTCTTTATAAAAGTAAATTGTATTAGTGGAAAATGATAGGCTTTGTCGTTTCACAAATGTGTTCAAATAGGTCCTTTTACAAAATTGTGTCTGTTTCATCAAACTTCTAACTTGTTTCATGATAAGTGATATATGTAAAAAATACTGATTTTGTACTGGTGATAGGTCTTGTCTAGGAGATCGTCTAAGTAGGTTGGTGTTTTAGTGGAATTGGAAGTCATGAAATTACTAGGGTTTATCGAGGCATCTCCCTCAAAGTTACAAGCACAATGTAGTGCGTTGTTTACAATCCTTTCTGTAGCCCCCTTTGTATTGGCTGAATCAAAATTTAACGAATAGCATAATTTAGTGAAATTCTTGTCATGGTGTTGCAAGTATTAGAGATTAAAAGTTGTAATAGCGAGACAAAGAAAATATGAGCTTGCAGATATTGGCGGCAGTAGACTTGATTAATAAACTTCATTGTCTCCTCTTTTACCGTATGTGCTAATCCAGGAGAAACGAGGCGAATATACCGTCAGTATTATTTTAACCTATGGTCGTCCAAAATTAAAATTCTCTAACTGATTTTCATTCCGATCGGAACGATGCGAATTAATCCAACATATTGGGATCATAAATAAAATTATACTAGACAAATATTTTTTTAAGATATCTGTTAATATAAAACATTTTAGAATGTTAACATGAGTTTCAATGTTGTATTTTTTAATTATAAATTTGTCATGTGAGAGGTGCCTATGACTAATTCTATAGTCTTAATTATGGTAAATTTTTGTTGTAAAAATAAATTGCGTTTACCATATTTTTGCATATGTGATATCCACGCAAAACAATGTGCTTTATTTGGTCAAAAAAATCATATATTCTAGGTCAATTTGGAAACAAATAAAATTGATTTTGAACTTTTCTGTTTAATTTTTATTGCCTCTTTGACAAAAACCTTGCCGACTAATATGCAGGGTTGCAAAAAATAGTGCATGTATAAAATTACAATAAGAGCTTTTGGGCCCAGTAAAGAAATGCAAGTTTACTTTTCTATTAAATGTTAAATTGATGACGTTGGAAAACATTTAATCTGATGTCAAAAGTTTTAGTTGGTGCAAGACGTGTACGGTCCGACTTAAATAATTTAAGTCATACTTTGCTCTACATTACTTAAAGAAGTATAAGCAAAACTTAGTGATTTTTTAAATTTTACTTAAAGCTTATATATTAACGTCATCCTACAAAAATCTGTTTAATTTTACTGATCATTTAAATTGTTTCACATGCTTAATATCTGATTAATGACAGAGGTTATAATAATAAAGTAATTCTGAATTTCTTTTTTATTATGAGGTAAAAATATATGAGAGCTTGACTCTATACACCTAAAGCAAATTAAGTTAAAGACGTCTGCAAGCTCACACTCCTTAGACTATTTAGATAAATTTAAAAAGTATACATAAACAATGTCAATTGTCAAACTTGTGTCAGTAAGATTTTTTGTCTGTCATTGTGTATACATATAGTTAGTTCTTCAGCTTTCAATTTCGTCTCCTTCGTTTGTAAATGCATAAAAATGTCTGAAATGGATGTTTCAGAAAATATAAATGATTGCTCGAACGATTTACGTAAGTTTATATATACTAATAAAAATGGAATCTAAACTTTTATATTATCTTTACCGGTTGTTGCTGTTACAGTTCTTCTTGAACGAGTTTTCTTGCGGCTTGGTAATGCCGACACTGATGAACAGCTACAGAGTTGTCTTAACAGATTTCTACCACCTGTAATTCTAAAGTTAGCTTCAATTCACGATCAGGTTGGTTTTAATATTTTCACTATTGTCTGATTATTTGTGGAAGAATTAGTTACCATAATATAAATCTGCTTTTTGCTTCAAATAATTTCCTTAATTTTTATTAAAAACTAAATATTTTCTTATTTCTATTTATTAATTTTCAGGTACGAACAAAGGTAATGGAGTTATTAGTACATGTGAATAAACGTGTGAAATGTCGCTCAGATGTTCAGCTTCCTGTGCAAACTTTGCTGCAACTCTACAAAGAACCTACTGCTAATAATTTTATTATAGTAAGTGTTTCATACCAGATTTCTTTGTAAAATAAATTTTACATCTATTTATACAAAATTGTGAAGTATTGAAACTATCATATTTGTGTTTGTTAAATATCCAATTAAATAATGTTTTAGTTCAGTGTTAATATTATGGATATTTTGTTTCTGGTATTGCTGGATAACATTTATAAGTAATTTATTCTCATTTTTCCTTCTGTTTTTATGTCAGTCTTTTTATCAGCTGTTACAATTTGTTAGCCCTTTGATATTTAGTAAACTCAGGAACCATAGATAGTTTTCAAACTGGTGTGATAAGTAAATTAAAAAATACATATGTTTATTGTTATAGTATATTCAATTTGTGACCTGAGATTGGTGAAACTTCAATGTATGATTCATTTTTGTTTAAATTTTAGAACTTTACCATAATATACATAACAATGGGATTTCCCAGACTACCTCGTGATCAACAACTTATTTTGACTCCATCCTTATTAGAAGCTATTGAAAACAAACCACAGGGACACCAAGATAAGTAAGATAAAAGTAATATAATAATAGGAAAGTTGTCATTTGTCATCACAATCATTTCAATCTATTGATGTCAAATAAAAAATATTGGCTTTCCCAATTGTTGACCAAGCCAGTGGGATGGTGGATGCTATATGTTCTCAAAAGTTGGAGTTTTAGAAACATGTCAGTTTTTCATAATATTTTCTTTCACAAAAAACACTAAGCTCAGTGGTAATCAATCACACCTTTTTGGTACAAAAAGCAAATATGTAGTATATATATATATATAATATAAAAAAAATCTGACGCTGCCGACGAAAAGA
>DWLS01008004.1:0-10255 GCA_018246255.1 Pachliopta kotzebuea | reverse complement strand
CTGTGTCTCTCATGTACATAATGTTTTTCCTTTTTGTTGTAATTATGCAAATAAAGAGTAAATAAATAAATAAATAATATGCTAGTGAAATGACTGGGGTAACGATGCTTGATATCTTATATTTCATTGTGACGAGTGTTATGTGGTGCTGTGTACCATCTTAACCAGCCCGCGTTGTTATGGGCAAACGTATAACTTACCATCAGGTGAACACTGCTCGTCTCATCGCCTCGTTGGTTATATATATAAAAAAATAGGTACATCTCTAAAGTTATCTAATCAACATAATATTTTTATGAATGATTACTTATTAAAGGTTTTCTTTCTAATAGCCTATATTACGGAAGGGTCGTTTTCATATTCGACAAGTTTATAATAGATGTTGATACGTGAGGTTCCCAGCTGACGTCACGGGTCATTAGTCGGTCGGTGACAGTGGAAAACCTCGGGGGTCACGGGTTCAGGGCGACACATGCTGCGAATAGTCCGGGAGGAGACAAAACTTTCACCGCATCCACCACCGCACATTTGTCACTTAACACTGTAACTACGCGAATTGGAAACGATAAGCTGGCTACTCGTTACGCCGTCGAAATTATCGCGGATTTTACTATCACGCAGTAAACATTAAGTCTAACCTCTAAATTATATTTTTTTTTAGTCAAAGAAATATAATATGTTTTATGAACATTCTGTTTGTTATGCAATGCCTCCAAAAATATAGCCTATTTTCTTTATCAATAGGTTTAGTAAGTTGTAGGCAAATAAAAAAAAAATAACAGTGTAGTAATAAAAACACATTGGATTATATAATTAAAGTGTTATAAAGAAAAGTTTTCCATTTTTTGTGGTATTATAACAAGGCGTGCCCTCATAAATGTTTATATAACAAATACAATCCGAACATTTCTTTGTTATCGCTGTATTTTGACAAATCGTCCCATATCCCAATGGGCCCTTTCATCAAATATCTTTTCCGCCTTAGGCCGCGGTAGGATGTTTTCTAAACTCGTTACCCAGTCACTTGATAAGTGGATGACAAGACGTCAAAAGCAAATACGTTACAGTATCGCACAGTATAATACTCAAATAGTATCCTCGGCGAGCTTTTAACGGAGACTGAACGATATTAATCCGCTTCGTTCATCGCTGTAACAAACTGATGAAGTTTTGAATAGTCACACTGGAAAAGCTATAAAGGTGCCCTCGGCGCTTATTTCATATAAAAAAAACCTTCACACGTTGTAGCGCTTGGTGCATTCAAACAACTCCATACGGGTGCTGGACCGTAGCGGGAGCTTTTACTACTTAAAAATACATCGCCATCCCCACATAGAGAAGCTGCATTTATCGCTATTGGAAACACACCCGCAAACGGGTTACATCGTTATATTTAAAGAAAAGAAAAGAACAAAGAAAGAAACCGTTTATTTAGAATCTTTCCTTTTTTTTTATTAAGCGAACACCTAGTGATAAGTGATACGCTTGCCCATAACATGACGCTGGGTAAGGTAGATGACAGCATCACTAGCGTGCGTTGCCTTGAGACACAAGTTGTTAAGTCTCGTTACTCCACTAATCTCACTAGCATACAGCACCCTTCAAACCGGAACAGTAAGACACAGTACTATTTGTCGGCTACAATAGGAACTGCGGTGGTACCTACCTACACGGTCTCTGGCTAGAGAACTACCATTAGTTACATATAAAAGCGTCCTAAGATTATAACTAAGTTAAGCGTACTTCGCTTAACTTAGTTATAATCTTAGGTTATGTAAGAGAATAATTACCAATAAATTATGGTAAACCATAAACTTATGGTAGATCTGCATCATAGGTACATTTACTACCAAGTTATTATTTTATTTCATTTGTTATAGTTTCACTAGTACTTGTTTTCATTTGTACCGAACCATATACCCGAATATTATTCAGGTATCTTTTTGATGTTCCGTTTATACTGTTAATCTCTCAAAGCCTCTTTAAGGCTTTCACTGTAACTAATAATAAAGTATTACCTAGAATCTTTATCTGTTCGACTCAGACCGAATAAAAATCCATTTGATAGTTTTGGAAGCTTTTAGGCTATTAATGTATTAAATTACGTGTATAATTTAATTATGAATAGATATTAAAGAATTCATATTAAATTTGTATTAAAATTACTTAAGAATTCTTGTAAATTAATTATTTTCAATCAATGTATCACTGACATGATATCATACTGCTCATCTACATCATGAGCCAAAAACGGCCCATGCTGAACCAAGACCTCTTACAAAGATCTTCACTTCAATTGGTCCTGAGCTGTCTGCATTCACTTTGTGGGGGAGCCTACCAGCACTGCTTCCATACTCAGCGATATTCCCCGCTCATTGACACTTAAGTCTAGTAAACCTAGTACCTTAGTTTTTCGGCGATTTTTTTTATTTCTGATTCGATCACGGAGAGATACTCCAAGGAAAACCCTCTCCAATACTTTTTGGGTGACCTTTATAAAACCCCTTGTAAAAAATCATAATAGATAAGACACACAGCACACAGTTGAGACGTAGTATAAAATATAATAACTAAAGTTTATAGGGCATTACATTCAAACTACTAATAGTAAATTGACTGTCTGCCTGGTGGAATGTTCAACAGCATATATTTATTTTAGATTGTATGTTTATTACGTTTGTGCGTAGGAAGGCTGCATAGAAAGCCATTACACTGTAACCGTATATAAAAACTATTTGCAGCGAATAGCGTTCATGCCGTGTTAACATTCGTGGACCGGCCATATTTCGTATTTTATCCGTTTCATTAGACAGTTATATTATAACAGCCCGCCGACTAAACCTACTCCTCCCCTGCCCCATCTACGAGCCGAGCTGAAGAGTATTTTTTTTCTGCCTTTTCTGTGCCCGCTTTGGCCTTTTTTCGTTTGGCTTGTTTTATATGGGGCGTTTAATTCGATAAAACTCGCATGGACTTGAATTGGTTTAGGAGGGCCGGGAAATACAGCGGTATAAAAATTTTCATGCCAATGTCATTACAAAGATTTGGTTTTAGCTGTATTAATCTTCTGAAACTAAAAATTATAACCTTTTAAGTGATACATAAAATAAATTATCATAAAAAAACCAATCTACCGTACAAATATTTAATTTTTGCTATTACTTAATTTCAATTGCAGATCGTAGACTTTACGAATGTTTAGGCTAATTAATGTTGAATTAAATTCTGTTTCCCCCTAAAGGTTTGCTTCGGCTGCAGCAGCTGTACCAGACGATGCAGCCGGGACGGACGACGTTTCGAATCTCGCTGGTGAAGCGAATTAATAACGCCTCGGACGCAATGGAATTTCTGTTGGCTTTGGAGCAGTATGACCGTTGGAGCAATAAGCGCATCGTGCTCGATTGCAATGCGAAAAACGCTAAAAGCATACTGGTGGAGCATGTCCGGAAAGTGCAACTGGGCCGCAGGACCTATCACTATATGCTCAGTGGTCTGGTAAGCTCCGCTTTTTTCCGTTTGACCGAACCGAGGCCGTGTGACGTCGACCAATTCCCGCCGATCTCAATTGTCAATCGTTTATAGGTTGCACTACGTAAAAAAGTTCCATTAACTCTCGGACAATTTAGATATTGTTTGTTATTTACCACGAATACAATTTTTTTTTATTTGCCAAGGTAACTAGACTAGCAAAGCGTTCATCTGATGATAAATGATACACCTGGTCATAATAATACGATACTGGTTAAAATGATACATACTGTACCACATTGTACTCGTCGTCTAGAGACGCGTGTTGTTAAGTCTCATTACCCTATTGATTTTATTAGCACTTCTTCAAACCGGAGCACATTAATGTTTGCACATTACCATTTTTGGCCAAAAATAGGAGCTGTGGTGGTATCTACCTAGGCAATCTCTGGTAAAACAGACTAACTACCAGTGATTTCGTTATTTTGTACTAACAGTATTATTGTGGTTTAACTAGAAGTTATCAGTGATGGTAAAGCGTTTCAAGGAATTAGGCGAAGCACGGTTACAAACCGGTTTAAGGAAACCTACACACCTTTCGGGACTCAATCCATCACCTGCTCGTGGTGCACCCTGCTAATCAACAAACGAGGCTTTTCCTCCCCACCAATTCGCATTGGGCCAGCGTGACGGGAGACGGTCTAAATTCACCCACTGTTGGGAAAAGTCTATATCCTCCAGTGGACGTTTATCGGATAATGAAGAATTCTATCAAATTTGTATCTTGCTAAACATTAGCTAGAACTTGTAAACTTTAAAAACCTTCAATTACCAGGTTATGGACGACCACTGGGAGAACGAAGTGACCGAATACGGAGCTGTGAATGTGACGGGCTTCCGAATCGTGGACCATTCCCGCAAGATCGTGCGCGATTTCATGGACGGCTTACGAAGAATGGACCCCCGGTTCAAGGGGACCATATCGGTAAGTGCTCTGATACCGTTCGGCCCCAATCCTCTAGCGGGGCCTGAAGTTGGCAGTTTAATTAGTGACTAAGGTCTGACCGGGCTAAGTCCACACTTATTTAGTTAATAGTAATCAAAACTGCATTTAGACTACATGCCGTCTATTTCGCCTACACATAGGCTTTTTTAGGTATTTTTTACTACTTCCTGTTAGGCTTATTAACTCTGTAATATCTATAAAGAAATAAATTATTCAGTCACATATACATCATATTAGAGTACTCATAACTGAATACGTGTGTTTTTTTGTATATGTATATATATATATATATATAATCCTTATGTTTATGTAGTGTCCTACAGCAGTAGACGTCTATCAGTTGAAATTATATGATTCAAAAGTTCAGATGATATGATTTATATACTGAATTTTTTAAAATTAAGATGGTAAATTACTGGTGATAGGTCTTCGCTGCCGGAGACCGTCTTAGTAGGTATCACCGCAGCTCCTTTTGTAGCTGACAAGTACTGAGCAAACGTTACTGTGTTCCGGTTTGAAGAGTGCTACATGTCAATGAAAATACTGGGTAACGAGAATGAACAACTTACGCCTCAGGGCGACGAAACGGTGGTGTACCATCTTAACCAGCGCCACGTTGTTATTAAAGGCAGGCGTATCACTTACTACCCAATTTACGCCTTGCTCGTCGCGTCGAGAAAAAAAAAATTGTGAATATGTACGAGGTAGTTGCCGAAAATCTATAAATTAGTTAATGTCATCATCAGCCGATGACGTTCACTGCTGGATATAGGCCTCCTCCAGTAATGGGTAGATTTGGGATATTTCTTACCACGCTGGTCTAATGGGGGTTGGTGGGAAGCCAGAGCCTCCTTGGGCTGATTAGCCCAGTGCACCATGAGCAGGTTGGCTTGATTCCGTATATTGTAAGGGATCTCTCATTCTTTGTTGTTTGTTTATCTATGTACTTATATATATATATATATGTGTATATGATATTAGTCACAATACAGCTTTTCATTTTTAGCTCCATAAATCTGATGTAAAATAAAAATACTTTTCACAAGGTCTGTGAAAAAAGGGCAGTGAAATTCTTTCAACAGTTTTTCCGAGTGTGTAACTATCAAACCAACTGCTACGGTATAAAAATGAAAACAACATTTCTGAACATTCGTACCCTTTTCATATATGTTAACTATGAATGAGATTTCGTTATAGTTAAGCTATTGTAACAGGAGGGTACTTTTAAAATATATAATGATTTTCACAATTGCTTTAAAGTGATACATGATCTGAGTGTGGTAGATCATTCTTGTGATACTGCAGAGCGGTAATCAAATGGAATAAAGGGAATCAAAAGAAAGAAAGAAGGAATAAAAAAGTAATAGGAGAAGAAATGTACCACATGCACAAGACGAAAGATAGAACTAAAATGTAAATTTGAAAGAAAATAGGCAATGTAAAGAAAAATGTTAAAGAAAAAAGTAAACAATAATGAGATAGTAAAATTCCTCGTCCAACTATACAGGGAACGAAAATAAATAAAAAGAAAATATTAGGGGTAGATCTAAATTACTGGAGATCATCTAGGTACCACTTCAACCCTTATACCAGCCGACAAACAGTAATGTGCAATACTGTGTTCCGCGAAAGGTGTTGTAACATTTTCTTAACGTGGGGTAAATGCCATCGCGTTCCTGCTTTCACGGGGGTAAAGACAGATTATGTCGGACTTACACCGACTAAAACCTCCGTGTGTTCTTCTATCATAACCTAGTGAAATCATTATGATTAGACTGCTCTCACTGAGATGTGCTTAGCAGCAGTGCAGGGAGGAACCGGTGAGTTCCGTAGGAGATCCTCGGCGTTTCTGAGGATGACCAACTAGGAGGTTTTAGTAGGTATAAATCCCACACAATCCTGTCTTCCTCCCAGAACCAGGTTGAAGGTCATCATACATACATTCATCGATTACTTGTTTTATTATTTATAATTTTCATGATATCTCATTTCTTATAAATTTATGATACTAATATTTATTTATATATCAGCTAAATATTTTTTTGGTTGAAAATGCTCCGTAGTCTTATCCCAATCATATTCGATGGGTGGTGAATGAGAGAGAAATACCAAGGGCAAATAAAAACCTCTTGACTCACAAAGCACGAACACAAAATATTGAGATCGCAGGTTTAAATTCGCAATTGGACCGGAATTTTGATAGCATACTTTGGTACTGAATGTATTGATACATGTTAATTAAGAAACGCTGCACACAACATAGTTTTTTTTTTATTTTTTCGCACTTCGTTGGATTGGACCAAGGATTGACTACCGTGATTTTCAGTTTCAATTTATTTCGTTCCTTCCTATTTTCTTCTTTCATACATATACTCTCTCTCTCTCTTACTTTCTTCTTGCACTCTACTATTTGTCTTTTATATTTTTTACGTCTTGTTAGCGTTTCAGTCATGACGAGCGCAGTTTGGTGCTGTGTATACCATCTCAACCAGCACTATGTTATGGGCACGCGTATCATTTACCACCAGGTGAACGTTTTGCTAGCCTTTGCCTCATCGAATAATAAAAAAGAAGAACATTGTATTATAAACAAATTACAGTTTTATTTAATCAGTTTGGAAGTAAACTGAAGGAAGAATATTTATAATATAAACCATATAATTTATTCACTGGCAACACTTTTACCAGATTCAAATAGAGTGATGTAAAAATAACAGTGAGTTGATGTTTTTTATAACAGAACGGAGTTATTATTTTCGTTTTTACTTTGATTTGATGTTGTACATTTGTATAATTGAGGAGTAGCTTAGGGTTCAGATAGGAACAGCCCGATAAAGAGATTTGTGTTATACTTCCGCAAGTAGCCGGCGCCTACTGCGGCGAGCTGTTTGTCTTCTTCAAAGGATTAACTACGCTCCAGTGACTGCACTTTGGCGTTTTGATTATCTGATTTGGAGTGCTTGTATACGAACTGTTTGAGCCGAACTCCCCACTCTCACCCTCCTCCTCCTCCTCACTCGCTGTTTAAACATTGGCGCGATCCACAGGTATTTGAACAGGAGTTCGAGTGTTTCGTGTTTGTTACTTTACGCTTGTAACTCTTCGGAATACATACAGATGGAGTGTTTTGTGGAAATTTTATTATTTATATGTATGTAAACAAACTTAAATAACTTAAAAAAATAACGTTTTAGTACTTGAATGATCATATTTTTATCACACTACTTGTTATTTGAAAAATGATTTATATAACTTCTCTATAAAATAAATCCCGCAACTTTTTTAGATAGAAAAGGTTTCTACAAAGTTGAGATTATCATCAACAGCCGATAACGGGGAGATTTGTTCTACTGCCAGCAAACTGGCCCAATGCGGGCTGGTGGATAACCAGAGCCTCGTTTATTGGTTAGCAGGGTTTACCAAGAGCAGGTGAGGGAAGCTGTTGTGTAGGACCCCTGGAACCCCGTAGTAGAGATATACTGGTGATGTATAACTAGGACCTAGAACTAGGCCGTTAATTTTCAAACCCACGCCCTTAATAGTAAGCAGAGGTGTAAAGGATCACAAACAAAATCTCTCGGGGCTCAAACCAACCTCACCTGATTGTGGTGAACCTTGGTAATTCACAAATGAAGTTCTAGATCTCTACTAATCCGTATTAGGCTAACGTAGTAAGAGACGGAACAAATCCGCTCACTATTGCGGAGGGTATGATCAGCAGTGGACGTCTATCGGCTGATGCTGATAATGTCCTTGATATTCGGATATTATATGACTATTCCTTACTACTAGCATTTGCTATTACATAACTTGTGTCGCTATGAACAAACACTCGTATGGAGGGTGGATCGGAATAGCGGAAGATATTCACATTTCACCTGACACTTATTAAATTCCGGCGGTGGGACTGCGATCGATCGTAACTGGAGAAAGAGATAAGGGGCGATAATTAAATTGTATTTTTTTTATTGATAAACGAGTACGCAGAAGGCAATGATATATACGTACCTTACGAATCAAAGTACGCTTTATAGAAGATACGGTATTCTTCAAAGAATGTTGCACATTACCAGTAATTGTTACATTATTATCACGCCAATTATTATTTAATTTATAGTAGATATTCTCTTTACTGTTATAAGTGCCATCTTGAAGTACTGAGAATTTCCTTTTTCTTGACAAAGTTATATTACCCAATGAATATAATGATTTCCTTACGATGATTTCATTTATCGGAAGCACATGCAAAGTGAAAAAAAAGTTAAAAGGTGCTCATGCATTATGACTTTCCACCCTTATCACACACAATTAATTTTTTTTTACCATGAGGCGACTGCCGTTTTCCTGACGGTACATAAAACGCTTACTCAGAACAATGTAGCGCTAGTTAAGATGACATACACAGCACCACATTGCACTCCTCGCTTTGAGTCATAAGATGTTAGACTTACGATGTGTCGCTATCCCAGTAATTTCATTAACATGCAGCATCTTTCATACTGGTACAGAGTAATGTTGCTGCACAGTGCTACTTGGCGACAGAAATAAGAGCCGCGGTGGTACTGGTACGGTGCTGAAATGTACAGTTTAGAGAAGTGGACGTGTGTGAGTGGAGATCATGCTTGGGCAAACGTAGCACGGGACGCCCCCTGACCAGGTGGTTAAAGATCTGCGCAAGATGGCTCGCTGCTACTGGATTTTTATAGCCGAAGAACTTGCTAAGCTGGTGGTACCTACCCAGGCGGTCTCTTGTGAAGGAGACCTTTTTTTTGCGAGGGAAATCTTCTAAAGATACCTTGCTTTTGGATTGAAGTCAGGGTTATGTGGGATTTATACCCACTAAACCCCCTCGGTGATCATTCTCAGTGTATTGTGGAAAGCCTCGGGATCTCCTCGAAACTCACTCGAACTTTCCTGCGCTGTTGCTTAGCACATCCCGAAGAGAGCTGTTGCTCTCCCATAAATAGTATGGTAAGACAAAATACAAGACCACTTTGTACTTTTCGTCCGTCCTGGACTCACTCAATGGGCTGTGGAGGCCCCCCACCCTCAGAGCCTACGAACCCTTTTAGTCGCCTTCTACGACAGGGCTTACCTATCTCTATTCTTGATAGCCCAAAACTAAAGGGCTAATATGTATAGACCCACTATCAGTGACACCAGCCAGTTAATTTAATTTGGATAAACTGCTTACAGTGTTCTAATCAAGCGGCGGTTGATTCTAATAGCTAATTACCCTTAGCGCTTGTACTATGTAATACGTTGAACCAATTCTCTATTGCGAATTTGGATTATTAGAATTCCTTAATAATATTAGCTACATTCTCGCCCGTCACTGAGCCGCGGGTTCAGTATCAAGACAATTATACAATATTACCCGTTGCAAATATTATTAATATAGAGTTATAGTTCACCCATCACCTACATACATACACGCTATAATTTGTGTAATATATGAGCTCAAAGTTGACTAAGACAGTGTTCATAAAAAGCCTTTGTTTTGCCGTTTTCTTAATTTTTTTTACGACAAGGCGAATGAGGTGTTCACGTAATTATAAGTGATACGCATACCCACAACAGTTTGTTAAGATGGTATACACAGCACCACATTGCGCTTGTCGTCTTAAAACGTAAAATGTTCAATCTCGTTACCCCAATAAATTCACTAGCATACCCTTCAAACTGGAATACAGTAATGTTGGCATAGTTTTTTTTTTTTTCGGGTGATGTCGATGCTTTCGGCCACTATTGTGGCCGTGAAAGCTTCATCGGACCCTGCGC
>DWLS01008003.1:0-10255 GCA_018246255.1 Pachliopta kotzebuea | reverse complement strand
CACATAACCGTGCGCTCCGCCCCAGGGGCGCGAGGTATGCAATTTAATGCATTTCCATCATGTAAATCAAAAAAAAAGACCAGTGATTTCCAAAGTGGTCTATATCGACCCCTAGGGGTCTATGACTACCTGCAAGGGCTCTACGTCAACGAAAAAAAATTTGGGGGTCCATGAAATGAAAACAGGGGTCCACTATAGTGGATCTCAACACATACACTGATAATACCTATTTACTTACATCATACTATCTTGTAATATCAAAACATATACATTATTTATAAAAGTACCAATGAAGTAAAAAGTTTATTATATATGTTTATAAAATTGTATAAGTTGTGGGATGTTGATATTCGCTTTGTGGTCGCAAAACATTTTGAATTTTTGCGACTACAAAGTTTTAATTTAAATTTAATTAATAAATATATAAATTAACATATGTTTTTAACACTAAACTTCACTACAGTTAAAAATTTACTAGAAATCAATATAGGTAAGTAGGGAGTCTACTCAACACGGAAAAACATGGTAAGGGGTATACGACACAAAAAGTTTGGGGAACTCTGATCTAGACAAAGTTATGCTAAATATTCAGACAGTGTTTTTTGTAATGAAATACAATGCAGAAAGCGCAAGCCATAATTTTTTTTAAATAAAGTTGATTTCGCTAAACTTAATTATGTTATATTTATTACAAAATATTTTTTCGAAGGAAACATTCTGTCGTAGGCAGAAGTTAATAGGTTAAGAAAAATAACCTTTCCTCTCCTTTAGGTTTTATTTAACTTTTTTGGGTTTGTGTAAATTCAACAAGTTAAAGATAAGCAAACCCCTCGAAAAATCTTCTCTCGTCCTTTGAAAGTCTACGACTATTAAAATAGTTTATTTAATATTTGTTAATAGCCCAGCGTCTCGTAGCCTTATTCCTCGTTTCGTCGCCTAATCAAAAAAAAGTTGGAGGTCTATAAGTTTCCGATAAATTACAAAGTTACACGAAGAAATCAAACCAGATTCTATCAAAAAAAAATTGTCAGATTAGACAAAGGTTGTCCTGCGTAACCGCTGTGGAATTCTGTTCATAATTTATTGGCAATTTGTACACGTTCCCCGTGTTTTATCGGGTACATTGCAAAGGTTACCTTTGTTCCGTTTCCGCATTGTTTTCTCCGGTGTTTTGTCAACTTTTTAATATTTAAATAAACAATTTGTAATATTGATACAATTTGATCAATACAAGATAATTAAAAAAAACACTGCGTTAATGTTTTATTTGATTGGCATTATACTTTCTATACATTCCGGCGTAGACAAAAAGGTTGTTTTAAAAACGGTATTCAAAAATATTATTATTATATAATACATAAAAGATATTATTATTATAATAATAGTATTTATTTTGAGTTGTATTTCTTTGGTGTTTTAGAAAAAACTATTACATTTAGGGTTGTGTACCTTCAAAGAATTTTTTATGCGTCATAAAGCTTTACAACTTCGGATCAAAATTTACATTTCACGGCACGGGTTTTATTCTTATTTTCTATGAAAAGACGGCGAAAAATAAAACAAAGCATCCGTTAAATGGGCAGGCGACAATGTTTATTTTTCATACATATCCTTTTGTTAACGAATAATATACATACATCCTTTTGATACGATTTTATATTCTTTTCAATTAATGTATAGAGTACTTCTGATTGTAGCTATTTATAACACAGACTCTTTTCTATGCCTGTTACTTGTATACATAGACATAAAAAAACCATTTAAATTTTTATATATAATTTACCTATATATACATATCACTTTTTCTTAATTTGATAATGTTGAAGTAAATTTATTAGAAAAACAAAATTAAATTTTGTTAACAAAATCTTTCGGTAGATCACGGAAAAAGGGTTGTTTCTGCTATGAAACCAACTAAAAAATTTATTAAGTAAATTCTTGATAGCTGTTTAATAACATTTATTAAAGAATATTCTTTTGGTTTTTTACAAAAGTACTATTATATTATTTAAGTATATACAAGTTTCAAATGTAGTTTCTTCCATATCCTGGTTAATAAATAAATTTTAGGATCAAAGTATCCGTTGATAGTAAATTTAATTAAAAAGGTCTGTCCGTTTATATGGTATACTTCATTTTTAATGTAATAATTAACCTTATTCTTATATTACGTCATCAGTAGATAGATGACCGCAGTTGGAACTTATTTTATATTCACTCATCGTATATTGTAATAAAATTGAGATGATTACATTGATGATTGGTAAAAGTATTTTGTACATATTAAACAATTGTTCCAGGAAAGAAGAGAAACTAAAAATTTACTTACCTATCGTAATTGGTCACTGTACGTATTGTTTCAAAAGTACCGCTGGTTTCCATTGTTATTTACAAAGTAATTGCCAAATAAATAAGTACAGTTCTACGTATTATATTAGAGCTTATTTGACTTAGTTAAACAACCGCAACTCCAAGTAAACTTTATTGCGTTCTGTTTTCTTAGGCGTAGTTGGTAATAGTATTACTAAACTTACTTCTGGGTATATTATCTAAAAATGCTAGAATATAGTGGTAATCTGAAAAAGCAGGACATTCACTTATCATCAGGTGAAATACCTGCACGTTCTACGATTTATGAAATGAAAAAAAAAGTACTAACAACGGTACATTGTTTCTGACAATGTCAACAGTGAAACAAAAAGCTTTTTTCCCCAAAAAAAATCATGTCCGCCTATTCTCCGGCGGTTTTCAATCATAAAATGGCGGATCCGTGCGTATTTATTCAATTTGTTTCCTTTTGACAACTTTTCCGTAGGAAAAATGGCTAACATAAAAATTATGTGATATATGAAAATCATTCCTTTTTGTTATAAAAATAAAATAATCAATGTATAAAATTACCACAAACATTTATATGAACTGGTATATAAATATAGTTAAAATGAGTAGGCTTTATTACTTTTAATAACAGCTTGGGCTATGGTTTGTATTGCATAGTACTGTTAAATTAAAACTGATTTGAATTAAATGAACTGAATTAAATTTAATATGATGGACATCATGATTAAAAGTTGAAATAAAGATCTTAATGTTATTAAAAAAACTGTTTATACTTTATAACATAATTTATTTAAAATAATAAACTTCTCTCCTTTAGCTTATAATTCGTAATCCAAAATATTTTAACTTTATGACTACTTAATACACAAATGAATAAATAAATATGAATACTTAAATATAGTTTTAAATATACATTAGAAGCACGGATCTTATAATACGATACACAATTTTCCTCTGACATATAAAGATAGTCATTGATTCACATTGTTTTTTAACAAAATTTTTAGAAGTATAAAATAATTTGCTCATTACAAATAATTATGGTTAAAAACAAATTTTGTAAAAAAGCCAATAATTTTTTTCAAGGGACCGTTAGTTTAAAAACATTTAAAAATAATTTAACTCCCCTCAATATTTTATTTATTACTGAAGAAAAACTCTGTGAGAAAAGTACCAAAAGAAAGAAAAAGTGTTTTAACGTCGCATAATATATCACCAATTAACACCAGGAAGGAGCGTAGTAATGCTACTAGAGCTTTACAACGAAAATTATAAAGGCGAAGAAGTAACTGAACCAAAATTTTGAAATGAATTTAAGTTCAGATTTTAAATTAAAGTTTATGTATTCAGAAATATTTCAAAAAACTTTTAAGCGAAGTTAAAGCTCTACTCCACGGAAAACCAACTCGGGTGTAATAGCATCTAAAATATAACCCCAACGACAGTACTGCATAGATAAACTATACTTGTATCCAGGTCGTAAATAGTTTTTAGTATTTAATTTAATCTATATAATACCATAAATTAAAAAAGAATTAATGCATTTGAAAGAATTTCTCAAAAAACTTACTTATAAGAATTAAACAAACAGAATTTAATTTAGTGATTTGATAATCCAAAGTACTATTTTCATAAACGAAATGAAAGTAAATGATTTATAATACAATTGGCATTAAATTAGAGTATATAAATAGACCTGCCGAGTGTTGTGTAATCATACTGGTTATAGAGGACGTAAACGTATGTAGTTATAAACTTTGGCACGGTCCTGACTTCTGACCGAACTGCATTAAGAGGTTTCCCGCAATCTCGTCTCTCCATCTCGTGGTCGGGTCGACCTACATTATAAGTACTATGAAAACAACTCAAATTGCGTAGGTCGCTTTGTTTTCAGACAGCGTGCCTGTTCTCATCCGCTTTTGCATATATTCCCAGTGTAGCCACAGCTCAGTCTCCTTGGAGTCGCATGCATTATTGATCACGCCTTTTCTTGTTAGAACTTATTTCTTACACTTGTTAATTCATAATTAACGTTAAGTAGGTTAATTATTCTAGTAAATTTAATTTTAATCTCCATTAACAGATTCTATGCTAACCTTAAATGTAATGGAACTATAAAAGCCAATAATACTATTAGCAAGGTTACCTTTCAAATTAGTAATGTTTTGAAGCACTAGATAATGTTAAGCTTACAAACTGTCTCGTAGAGGTATTTTTTTATTTGTATTATTTACTTACATCATTTTAATAAGGTTGATGATACATGATTTAAAAAGCAATGGCCATTAATAGCCTAAAAAAAATGGTTTTTTTTTATTCTAAGTTGCTATAATACAATATAGGAACAGGAGAAATTCCTGTACAAAAAAAATATGTTTAAGTCTCTGTTTTTACATCCTAAGACGCTATCGACTATTTCTAAAGAAATTATTTTTAAAGGTCCCCCTAGATTATTTCTAGATACCATCAAAACAAAAATTCCCAAATGACCGAAATAAGTAATTTTTTCTTGGCACGTTATTTAAACTTACATGCTTATATAAATTATATTTACAAGCGTACAGTATTGCTGCTTTATTGCGACATTTTTAATATAAACACAAGAATACGTATAAATAAAGTTGAAACTGTTTTCAATATTATCATTGGTTCTTTTGTTACTCTCTTGGTAATATGAATCGCGGTTTTAATTGCGTTTGGTCTCTTAAGTATTATTATTAATTTAATATCACTTTTGGTGTATAAACCTTTTTTTATTACGTTTAAACTAGTCGTTTGTGCACCGTTATGTTAATGCTTATAAAATCTTGTTAAACACCCTAATTTTGCTTCATTGTCCTTTTGAAACGCGGAAACAAAACGTGTCTATAGCAATATACAAATATTTCGTTAATGTCTTAAAATAAAATCTCAAGGCACTGCCTTATACATAATAACTAGGTCAATGTTCTTTAAGCTGTTTATTAGGAAATAAAATTGAATTTCCCAAAAACTGTTTATTACATTACGCATTTTAACTTTTAGATTGTACAACATCAGCTTTAAGGCGATATTTTTTCATGACTTCGTCCAAGGAATATTAATTGACTTTACAAGATGTTGAGACATACACAGAAAGCGAATTAGGTTTTGTTAAGAAATTTTAACATTACCCATTCATAAGCAGTTTCTTTTATAAATGTAAAAGCAACAAGCTTTATTTATTAATACCTATCTATACAAAACAATTATTTACAGTATTTCTATATATTAATATTACTCATCGTACAAGACTTGTCAATAACAATAATGGACGATCAACTACATCGCTTCCAAATTGCGTTTGGTCAATTCCGTTTTTATTTATGTCTATTAGTATACTAGAGATTGGGAAAGCTCTTTTAACAACATCAAAAAAATATTTTTCCAATACTAAAGCGCTCACCAGGTCCTGGTATTAAAACAGAGGCTTAAAATTTATTTAATATTTAGGTCTTTGCATTAAGAAGTGTTATAGCGGTGTTTCCTCGCCGGATTCACAATGGGGCAATCTTATGGTCCTAGTCCCTGCCAAAACTCCAACACCATCCAAACACGACCTTCTGTTTGCAATCACATCTCTAAGAAATGCTCTTCTGGGTCCTGCTAAATCCGTCCCTGTTATCGACCTAGTAATCCTTCGTAGAGCCGGTAATTTCAATGCCTCCTCATAGGGAGGGGGTTCATCTGTGGGAGTTGTTTGCGCACGACCACCGAAAGGATCCCGTGAACATGTAGGTGATAATTCTCTGGAATAGTACAATGTACCCTCTTCGTTTCGTCCTACTCTCTGTTCTGACATTAATTGATAATTAGCAGAAGTGTTATTAGTTAAATCGTCTAATAATTGCCTTGCACTCCTAGCAGTTGTTAATACTCCAGCCCAGGATCGTCTGTTTTGTTTAATTTCATATGATCTGGCACTGGCGGCTATGTTACTGCTTGAATGTGTACTAGTTATTAAAACTTTAGGTCTACGCGGAGCTTCATCAAAAGAAGCAGCTTTAATTGTCGGTCTATTATGTCTCTGTTCAGATTCAATTACAACAAGAACTCCGGTGTTTGTCGTATTTTCACTAGGATCTTCTCTAAGTGCTGCATCTATTCTCATAGCTTCTGAATAAGAAGGTACCATAGCACAATTACCACGAATTGCAGCAAATAATTCGAGACTATCTACAGTAGAAGCATGAGACAGAGGAAGTGTGCGTGGTGGACGGGGTGCTGAACAAAGCACTGCACTCTGCTCGTCAGCAAGATTCCACGCATAGTTCGTAGCAGGCACTGGTGGTAGAGTATCTGATAAATGTGTATCTAAATCAAGTTGTCGACTTGGATCTAATTCATAGTTTGTACCAAAAATTTTAGTTATCTGTAAGAAAAATTGTGTTATCAATACAAAATTTAGGAATTCAGTGAAGTCATATAAACGTGTTATACTAAATATGTACCGTATAGTGTACGTAAGCAGTATTACATTCTATTACAATTCGAAGTGGCCATGATAGTAATAAACAGGACAACGTCCAAAATAAGATTTGAGAAGAGTACCACGGGCATCGGTCAGATTCTCTGAAAACAATACAAATGCGTAAGTTCAATTTATATCTATTGTTTGTATATACAAGATTTAAATTGATTAGAGACTAACCTGTACGCTACCATATATTCTTTAAACGAACTAACCCCAATGAGGTCCAGACCTTCCCTCATTTCCATAAAGTCGTCAAATCTTTCATGCTCAGCAAAAAACCTCGACCTTTGGTCTTCAAATTCTGTAACATAAAACATTATGTTACCTCCATCATAAAATCTTTTGATTTAAAATATTTTGAAGTTGTTTATACTTTTGAGCTGACCCCACCTAACGTGGGAAGAGGCAAAGAAGAAGAAGAAGAAATTGTTTATACTTTTATGATTATTTTAATTTAATACAAAAAATGGAGTTTGGAGTTATAACAGCATGATTACAGCTGCTAATCATGAGTTTATGAATAACGACAATCGTTTATGCAAATAGATATTTCTATTTATCATCCTCTTTTTTATAATGCTTGTACGATTTCATTAGAAATGTGTATTAAAGATGAATGTATTACGCTTGCTTCTCTTTCACCTTGGCCTGTAAACCGTTCTACAGTAATTGAAGGACGATAAAAATTACTCGTGATTATATAAATTTTACTTCGCTTTATACTATTGAGTAACATGCAACTTTTTAAATCAATAGTAACTTAAAACTATTTAAATATTTCATGAAATACTCACCACTAGCAGCTTCTATATTAGCGAAAGCGAATCCTTTACTAAATCTAACTTTCGTAATAGGAGTTTTGGAATCCAGTACCAAATTCCTGGAGGCATCGCGTTGACCGCAGCAGGCGTGGGCAAATGACGTACTGGCACTATGTGTGTTAACCCGCTCATAGTACACCTACAGAAGTAAATGTTCAATTGACTTTCAAATTCATGATAACAAAAACTTTGAAATCAGCTTCCTGAATATTTTGCCCAATAATAAAGGGCACAAAGTAAATGATGTTTGCAAAGCATTTAATTTCATTGCTTAACTTGCAAACTTTACCCTAAAAATGTAAACGTTGATTATTTACATGCATAAAGCATTCAGGATTGGTTAATTTTATAGCCGTAACAAAAACTTATCAACTATATATACGTTTTGTAGTGGTTCGTAATTAAAGTTATTTGTGTAGTTTGTTTCTGTAGTAGAACGTTAACTTGGTCGATTACTCTATATTTATAGTGGGAACATTTTCAATCTACGATCTACAAATGGTTTTGCTTGCACGTAAGTTTGTTCGGTATCACGCACCTGTGTGGTGGTATAGGCGTCCCCGTTCCTGTATCGAGTTACTTGCCTCTTGCGTCGCACGTAATGGTAACATATAGCCTTCCACCTGTATATTATAAAGCCACTTATTACATGGTATAACGTAATTTTGATAGTCAAATATGAATGAAGATATCTTAGTTTGAAATCGAATATTTCACGAACAAGGTGCTGAACGCTGGCTTCCCCCAATAGTGGGGAATTGGGGCCGTCTCCCACCACGCTGACCCATTGCGGATTGTTGGGGAGCCAGATCCCCGTTTGATGATCAGCAGGACGCACCTCGAGCAGATGAGATTGGCTTGGATCCCGTGAGTTGCTTTGTGCGTCCCCTTACACCTCTTATGACAGTTCAGGTATAATAAATTCCATCTCATTTCTGAAATTCTGTTTTAGATCCTGTAACGACTTTACTATATTCCGTTGCCGGAGATCGCCTCGGGAGGTACCACCGCAACTTCTATTTCCGCCGTTAAACATTAGTGTGCCAATATTACTGTGTTCGGTTTGAAGGGCGTCGTGAACTAGTGCAACTGCTATGGTAAAGAGACTTTACACCTTATGTCTCATTGCGACGAGCACGGTGTGATACAGTGTGTCATCATCATCTTAAAGTGCCTTTTCGACTACTGTAGGGCCACCCAATTTCATCCGGTCTCTTGCAAGGCGAAACTGTTAGGAGTATCTCGCAATTTTCATCCTCTCCCAACATCAGAGAGTGGACTATCTTAATCAGCCACATTATTATATGTAAACGTGTCACATACCATCAGAGGAACGCCTTGCTTTTTTCGTTACCTCGTAGAATAAAAAATTACCGTGTAATTCTTTTAGTATTTGTTTAATTCAAAATTCTTTAATAATATTTTTGATTACCTACCAAACTCTAGGTGTAGAATTCCTCATTGCATGCACTCTTGCACTAACTGCTGCTACGTCTACCCTCCTGGCTAACTGAATCCTGGCAGTACTGTGGTAGCATTCTACTAAATACACTAGATAGAGCAGAAGTACAAACGCGATAGGTATGTATGCATACCCTACGTCGCACGGAGACTCGCGCACAGTTCGTTTTATAGGAAACCTGAAACGGGAACCTGCTAAATTTATCTAAAAATAAATGTATTCAAAGAATTCGTTGTACATTTTTATTTGTACATTTGAAAGAATGTTAGGGTTTTTTCTTTAAAATCTAATAAAATGGCTCGAAATACGAAAAGTCACAGTCCCACCTTTTGGTAACTAATTTTTTATTTGGGTTTCTCATATACATCTTCGACAGAAATATCAGGCTGTGACAGCAATTTTACTTTGTCATCATCAATAGAAAAGGCTGATGATGATGATTCATTATCAGCCTTTTTTAGTCCACTTCTAGACATAAAGCTTCCTTAATGATGAAAATTTGATTTTTCTATGTGAAATTTTATAATGACATTACACTTAACAGTAGACGTAATGTTGAGAGGCTCCCCACAAAGTGAATCGATGATCTGCTTGGGGGTCGCAAAAAACTGCTGGATTAGTCAATGTCTTCGTAATCTTCGGCTTGAAGGCTTATGTTCAGCAGCAGACGTCTATCGGCTGATGATGTTCACATTATCTTTATGTTAACTGTTATTAGTAACTCACGTATTAAGATCGATAAGCTCGCGGTCGATCTCCGCCGTGTTGCACCAGGCGACCGAGCCGAGGCATCCGGCGATCATGAGGGTGAGCAGGAAGCATTTCCAGTTACCCTCGCGTCTGAGCACACCTCCAAGACTCTGCTGACGAGGCCGCTGCGAAACAAAATAGCTGTATAAAATAGACATACCACCAGTAAATAAAATATTTACTGGTGGTAGTTTTGTTGTAAGACACCGTCTAAGTGGGTATCACCGCTGTTCCTTCTCCAGTCGATAAATACTTCTTTTTTTTACGTATGTATAGGTTAATGCTTGACCACGATCTCACCTGGTGTTAAGTTAAGATGTGGTCGATGATGGTAAAGCGCATTAACCTAGCAAATGCCTATTCACTCTTTTCTTGAAGACGCCCACATCG
>DWLS01008002.1:0-10256 GCA_018246255.1 Pachliopta kotzebuea | reverse complement strand
TACGTAACATAATATAAACATAAAATAAACTATCAGTAAAATAAAATAAGCAATAAGTCAACATGTTTTAGTGAGAAGGATGAACCTGATGCTTTAATAAAAAATAATGTATATGTTTTGATATTATAAGATAGTATGATGTAAGTAAATAGGTACTATCAGTGTAGTTGATCTCAAATCCACTATCGTGGACTCCCATTTTCATTTCAGGGACCCTCAATTTTTTTTTCGCTAACGTAGACCCCTTCCTTGCAGGTTGTCATAGACCCCTAGGGGTCGATAGAGACCACTTTGGGAATCATTGATCTAGACGTAACCAGCAAGAGACTTATCACTAGTACTATATAACCTATTCTTATTTCATCGACCATACAGTAACCTAGATTATGATAAATCTTTTTTATCTATCTTTAATGATTTTAATATTGAATTATCTTTCGGTAGGTACTTAAGCAAATACATCTGTTAAGTGACGCGTTTGTTAAGCAAATGTGAAATTAAGTTAATATCGAACCCGGCGTGGGATGATCGATGAATTATTCATCAGCACCGGAGAAATATTCTTATACTGTATATTTACTGAGTAATTACCAATTACTTATATGAGAATATTAAGTATTATTAAAAATTGAAAAAAGAAAACGTATTGATTGTATTAAGATTGTTTTCGGAGTATAATAAAGTTCACCTGGTTGTAAGTGATACGATTGACCATGAGAAAGGTAAAGATACTGCGTCACATTGCACTCGTATTGAGACATGTGTTAAGTCAGTAACTTCACTATCATACATCAACCTTCAAACTACAACACAGTAATTGCACATTACTATTTGGCAGTTGAAGTAGTAGCCTCAACACCTATCTAGACGGACATCTATTACTGTTCACTCTCTTTAGAAGCCGTTCACCAACCAATAGTCTCTATGTCGTTATATTCTTGTAATTTTTTTAAACTTTTTGTAACACTTAAAATTAGGTGTTCAATGGGTGGACTTAATGCTTACAGGCATTTTCTACAAATCAACCTAGGAGGTGGGAGATGATGTGTTATGTGAAGTGTGAAAATTAGACTTAAAGCCTAAAAATAATAATCATGATGTGGTACATACATATACATACAATTCTATATATAGATACAAAAGAAGATAAATATATGTACAAATATATGAAAATACATATAAACATAAATCAGTATATACATATAATACAACCTAATCGTGTGATACCAAATAGTTCCTTTTCACCAGTCTACTGAAAACTTCTTTGTTTGGAACTCTTCTAATATTATCAGGCGAGGAGTTTTTTCTTTTATACTTTACACAGAATTGAAAGTAAAATTTATATCGAACTTTTTGCTCGCTTTGACATAAAACATAAGCACTTAGCTTTACTTTAAGTATTCTTCTTACAGTCAACATAAAAAAACCTTTAAAGAATATCAGAACTTTGAATAATATCTATTTCTAATTTAGGTCGCAGATAATGGATTGTAACTTAAAGTTTTTTATCATTTCAACTTGTTAACTTTACTGCTAAAGAGAGACTTTCAAGCATACGATCTCCGTGATGGTAAGCAGTTACCGTAGCGTATTGACGTCTGCAGCACTAGAGGCATCTGGCACGTTACCGGAAAGAACTTAATAATGCCCTTTTTTTACGTAGGTATAGGTTAATGCTTGACCACGATCCCAATAGGTGTTAAGTGAAAATGTGGTCTATGATGGTAAAGCGCATTAACCTAGCAAATGCCTATTCAAAAAATCTCAGCGCCCCTTCGGCCACTATTACAGCCGCGAAGGCTTCATCAGTCCCAGAGCTCTCGAATCCGGACTGAACTATATAAACAGAGATATAAGAGAGAGGAATACGAGGGAACTAGGATGAGGGGAGGGTCGAAGAGATGGACAGAGGTATGTGTGAAGAGAAAGGAGGAGAGATAATCTAATAGATACTTATATATGTATATAATCTACTGAATTACCCAATCGTCATTCCATCATAATAGCATGTTCTTTATAAGATTCAGATGAGGATCTGCTATTCTTTTTCTCCAATAATTTCATCAGCTATCTATCAGGAAAAGGATTTCCTTAAAACGTCCAACTCCATGTAGAGGGGTGTAAGGGATCCCACACAACTCACGGGACTCTGATCAACAAACGAGGCTCTGGCTCCCCATTGATAAGTAAGTATGTCTTTTTCCTTCATCAGCCGTTAGACATCCACAACTGGACATAGTTTTTCCCCCAATAACAATGTACAACTACTTCCTGGTAACAATTGATACGTTACTTGTTACCGTAACAGCGGATATATCGAGCAAACAGTAACCGGCGGCCATTTACGGAATAAATTTTATAGCAGACGTCATTAAAAGACCTACATTAGCTTTATTATTTTTTTACGACTCAGTTTAACGGAATCGTTATAGATATTTTTGAACCGCGACGCAATAGAGGTATTCCATCAGTTTAACTTATTATTAAATAGTACATTTCTAATTTCTTATATAACAAGTGATTTGATATAAAATCCTTTCTGACTTCTACCACAGAAGACGCATATCCACTAAAGCAAGTACAAGTATTTGAAACGTTGGTTTACCTACAATCTTTTCTAATATCACAAACATTTTCAAATGACCAAAAAAGATCTTTAATTTGACCATAAATATTTACACATAACAATAAAAGATCTTTTTTTTGACTATAAATATTTACAACTCACCGTAAAATATCCTTTCTTAAGCCATAAATACTTACAAATGACCATACAAGATATTTTCTTTGACTTGAAATATTTATAAATGACTATAAAAGATATTTTTTTAAATACTTACAAATCCTCATAAAAGATATTACATTTATTTATATGACGATATGACAAGGTGAGCAAGGCATTCACCTGATAGTAAGTGGCGTACTTTATAACAATAGGGCGCTGGTTAAGATGATATAAACAGCACTACGTTGTTGCTGGTGACCGTCTAGGTAAGTACCACAGCAGCTCCTATTACTACCGCCAAATAGTAATGTATAAACATTACTGTGTTCCGGTTTAAAGGATAATATGTGCTAGTGAGATTACTGGGGTAACGATACTTAACTATAGTCTCATGGCTGTAAACCATCAGTCAAAAGGCCGTAAATATCTTAACTAGCTCCATGTTATGGGCAAGCGTATAGCTTACCATCAGGTGAAAGCTTTGCTCTTTAATCTGGTTTGTAGATTTAAAAAAAATTTATTCTTAACTAATACACTTTACCATTAAAACTTATATCTTACGATTAAGTAGGTTCGTAGTTAAGCACTAGTATATACGTATATGAATAAAAATATTCAAGGGATGAAAGCTAATGTTACCGTTACGAGGTAATGAATTAAGGGGAGCTTTCCTTACGTATACGGAAGCTCAAGGATCAGCGAGGGTCAACTGTAGCTGCTGTAACGACCTGTACAAATAAGCTGTGAGACTTTTTGCTTAGCTCCAAATTAAACTTTATAGCTTACGTACCAGTTATACGTTCTTAACCTCCAATAGTTACTTAAGTAAAAGAATTACTAAAGGTATTATATAAGTTAGAGCTCTGTTACTACAGACCGTCTAGGTAAGTACCGCCGCAGCTAGTATTTCTATAACCAATTAGTAATCTGCAAATATTACTGTGTTGCAGTATGAAGGATGTTGTGGATAGTGAAATTACGGGGGTAACGAGACTTAACTAACGTCTCAAAGAGATGAGTGCGAAGTAGTGAGGTGTATACCATTATAACTAGCTATTACTTACCATCAGGTGAATGCCCTACTCGTCTCATCGTCAGGTCGTATAAAAAATGTGTTAAGTAATAAAAAAAAGTCTCTCCCGTTAAATGTGAGTTACGTATTTCCACGTGACGCCGCTGATGATGCATTGTTCAGATGGAGCATTAAGCGAATGCTCCACTTTCAGAGGGTGGTAAGAATGTACGTACTTACTTTCAGGAGATAAAATATTCAGGAGCTTAAAAGTGGTCCGTTGACATACTGAAAATTTTCCACAGCTAATAACGCTGAAAGTTGGAGACACGAGAGTGAGCTACGCCGCATCGTAGATTATTGTATGGAATACATTAACTTCTTACATTCTCCATACACAAACAGGCCAAAAAAATTACAAATGTTCACTTGATAGTGAGTGGATTATGATGGTATACACATCACCACACCTCGTTACCCCAGTAATTTCATTAACTTCAACACCTATTTATACTGTAGAACAGTAATATCTGAATTACTCTTTCGCGGTAGAAATAGGAGCTGCGGTCGTACCTACTTAGACAGTTTGAAGCAAGAGACCTACTACCTAACAAAGTAAATGACTGCTTACCATCAGGCAGGCCGAATTAATTTCCCACTTTCGTGGTCACTTAGAGAGGCGACTAGCAAGGCGTTCACCTGATAATAAGTGATACGCTTACCCATCACATGTCGCTGGTTAAGATGGTATACCACATTGCGTTAATCGCCTTGAGAAGTAAGGTGTTAAGTTTCATTACCTTAGTAATTTCATTAGCTACAGCATCCGTCAAACCAGAACACAGTAAGATTTCCTTATTACTATTTGAAGAATTTTAAAGAGAGAAGTATTAACCATTAAAGTTGGGCTCGTCGCCTTGATACGTAAGTATCGTTACCTTAGTAATTTCATTAGCTACAGCACCCTTCAAACCAGAACACAGTAAGATTTCCTTATTACTATTTGAAGAATTTTAAAGAGAGAAGTATTAACCATTAAAGTTAAGCTCGTCACCTTGATACATAAGTCTCGTTACCTTAGTAATTTAATTAGCTACAGCAACCTTCAAACCGTAATACAGTAAGATTTGCTTATTACTATTTGGCGGTAGGAAACGAAAGTGCAATAGTACTTACCTAGACGGTCTCTGAAAATAAAGACTTATCACTACTTCAGAGACTTAATACTAGTAGTAGCTTTATAATTTTTATATCAACCTTTTCTTCTCTTCTTTTCTCTACTTTCCTCTTTATCTAAAATAAAAATCATCAGGTTATTTATTATTAATCATCAATCAGGATTTTTCCCATAATTGTATGCTGTATAGTAATATAGTAAAGATATTGAAAATTTGTAAAGTTAGTTAATAATTACAAGCGGAAATGTAGTTCTAACTTAAGTACAGTGTAAAGAGCTGATTAAGTAATGATACATTCCCTTTGCACGTGTTACGACTGCAACTACATCTGGCAAACGTTACTCTGAATTAGTAAACTGTTTACTAATGAGGGAGAAGAGCGATTTGGAGGAGGCAACTAGTGGGAGTCGAAGGAATCCTATCTACAATCAAACTGAACATGTTACCTTTAAATCGAAGTATAGACCTCTGTTATATAGCTATCGCCACTGAGTCAATTATTTAATTAAATAAAAAAGGTAGTAAAGTGTTGGATATTAAGGAAAAATTACTAGTTATAAACATTTTGTTTGAAGAACAGTAATTCTATTGACTCGTACAAGAACTGGAATGAATTTATAGTGAAATTTCTATATACTTCTGTATTGTTTATATTTCAATCTAATATCTATTAAATAATTGAGATTATTATTATGAAAGTGTAATACTAATTAATACATAATTGTTACAAAATGCATAATAATGTAATAGTTGTTTTGATTACTGTACACTACTACGTGAGGTGATATATTATTGTATGAAACGCAGTACTGTGAATTTTGTACTCACTCTCGCTTTGCATCGGAAGGAGTGTGTTACTGGTAACGAACGTCTCTCTCTGTGTGTATTGTGAAAAATTAAATAGAAACAAGAAAAGTGTCTTTTATTAACTACCGCCGATTTTCTAATAATAGTTAACACCGTCCTCTATTCCGTAGCTTCCTTAGAAATGTTTAAACTACTGTTACAAGTATCGGAGTTCGGCGTTTTTGCAAGTTTGCTTTAAGCAAAACCAATATGAAGTTTAAGTAATCCAAGTAGGGGATAATGTTTGCGAAAATGAAACTTTACCGGTGCTTACTTTAATAAGTTATACTTAACTCGGCAAAGGTGAATTGGAAAGTGATCGATGATACTCGTAATACATAGCTACAGTTATTTTCGTAGTGATATATAATAAGTTTCCTTGTTTTTTTATACTGTCGTTGTGTTGTAGGGCCAGGATATCAACAAATGTACCTCTAGGGGTCTCCTCAGATCCTCTTCAGGTATCAGGGGCAAAAGAAATTGTATATAAGAACAATGTAATCAGATTTACTAATCTAATTTGTCAGCGTAATTGAAACTCCGCCGTCATCCATTAGTTTACTCGTTGATAAATGTTTACTGTCATTTAAGGGTTCAGCGGATATAACTTAAACAATTACTTGATGTATTTATTTTGATAATTTACTTATAAGTACAGTAATACTAGTATTTTATTTATATCATGACGAATAGTAAATAAACAGTTAAGTATAACACCTGCCTCTAATGATATGACACTGCTCGTACTAGATATGTAATGCACTATGTTGTCCTCTTTAACTTGTGATATAAGTCAAGTCTCGTTACTCCAGTAAGTTAACAAGCTACAACTGCAACTCAGTTACATCTTTGTTTGACGGTTTTTTTTAATTATATGTTACTTGATCTTCAGAAAAGTATGCAGTTCATATTTCTACTACTACATAGAAATGTGCAAATGTTACTATGTTCCAGTTTAAACAGTGTTTTAGCTTATAAAGTTACTGCGGTAACGAGATTTCAATATCTTACATACTAAGACGGCAAATACATTATTTTGTTGTGTATTACTATTTACTTAAAATCTTTACTGCAACACCAAAAACTCACAAAAGTCGGACTTGACTATGGGCATCATCTTTACTAGGACATACAGAATTATGTGTACGTATATCACTTATCATCAGGTGATAATTTCACTCATCTCAACGTGATGAAAAAAGTATACAATATCATAATCTTCATCAGGCATTAAATTCCCACTGCTGGATATGGACTTACCCAATGATTTCCAATCAGATCGGTCCTGCTTTGTCTACCTCCAGCAGTTTACTGCGACCATCATCAGATAGTCCACCTTGTAGGGAGTCTTTTAGCATTACGTTACTCTAGGACCTTACTGACCCTTCAGCTGTGAGTTCTTCTAGCAATAGACCCGGCCTATTACCATTTAAGTTTAGCAATCCTTAGGGCTGTATTTGTGACCTTAGTTCTCCTAAGGATACTCCGAAACTTACTCCGGGCTCATCCTTTTGACTGAGCCTTTTATTTCGCGGAGGAAATATTCTCAAAGGTACCTTGATAAGGACCTGGTGGAGGTCAGGTTTATGTGGGATTTATACCCATTAAAACCCCTATGGCCTAGTGTTTAGCGGTGACCTCAGCTTATGACCGTCAGTAATACTACAGGTATTACCAGTTTGATGCAGACCTTCTATAAACCTTTGATTTGTCGTAATCTCTGTGAAGGTCGTTGGGATCCGTTGGAATTAAAGAGTATAAGACCTTGTTATTTTGACCGTATAACTAGTAGGAGTTAAAGACCTAACTTCGTTCTTTATTTGTATATATGTAATAGCTGTTTAGAAATATGTATACGTATGCAATAGCTTAGTATTAATTTATTCGAGTAGGCGGGCTCCTTGCGGGATGCATTACAAGATTACAGTATCATTCGTCTAATGGATATTTCACTGTATATATGAGCGCGGTTTGGTTCCGTATAAATATCATCAGAAGGGTTATGTTATGTAAGCACTTACGGAGTATGATACGCTTCATACCAATTTACGTTTGTCCAAATAATAAGACTTAGAGAGTAAAAGAAAATTGCATATACGACGGAGTATTTTGAATGTTTACAGCTACGTGATTTGTCTTAAAGCATATGATATTAGTTGTAGTTTATTGGTGAAGGCCGGATTTGAACCTGGCACCTTCGGAGTTGAAGGCAGGCGTTCAAACCACTAGGCTATTATGGCTTAAAATTGGTGTTTGTATTAGCATGCATTAATGCTAAGCCGGGCACGAGCGGAGTATTCGTCAAGTGGCCGCCGCTTCGCCGCCAGATGGTGGATGGTATCTACCATCCACACATAGCATAACTTTAAACTTATGTATAACGCTAACTTAATATTACATGCTAGTAAAAATTAAATAAACTACCATTACCGGTATTGTTTTTCTACTGCCAAATAGTAATATGCAAACATTACTGTGTTGTAGTTTGAAAACTGATGTATACTAGAGAAATTACTGGGGTAATGAGACAACACTTAACATCTCAAGGCGAAGGGAAGACGAGGTGTTGTGATGCTGTATATACTATCTTAATCAGCATGTTATGGGCAAGCGTATCACTTAACATTACGTGAATTTACTCATCACGTTGACTCGAAGAATAAAAATAAAACATAGATGCTTAGGGGTGTAAGGGATCCCATACCAATAATCAGGAGACCTAAAACAATCTCACCTGCTTGTGTACCCTGCTAATCAACAAACGAGGCTCTGGCTCCAAACTCGCATTGGGCCAGCGTAGAGGGAGATGGCCCAAACTTCACCATTACTGGGGATAGTCTATGCTCAGCAGTGGACATCTATCAGCTGTTGATTAATGCTCATATAAGTAAAATATTTATTTTTTGATTAAAATAACGATAACTGCCGTCAAATTACGATAACTGGATCATAATTAATTATAGTAAAGTTTTCCAATATCTTACTACCATAAAGAAAACAAAAGTAGTCAATTAAACAACATTAACTATAGTAATATTACTGTGTAGTCAAAGCTTGATTTCAGTAAATACTCAAGCGCCGGTAACTGAGTAGTTAAGCAATAGTTATACTTTAACTTCGCACTCGGTAAGTATCTTTGTAAGTAACCGAAACGCCGGCGATGCTTACATCTGCTTAAAGTTTCACAACACTCAACGGGCTGCACTTTAGAGGCTTCTAACTTATCGCTGAGGGTTCTAATCGGATGTTAACTTTTTTTATTATAATAAAGTTTAATGCTTGTCATTTTAATTTAATGTAATATAAGTGGCCCATACAAAATTGTGAAACTTTGTTCACCCACAACTCGACAATCCGACCACATACCAGCAAAATTCCAACGGCTCTGATCTTATCTAAGCGAGATCTGTCTGTATGACAAATGTTCAGCACCAGCACCTACACCTTGTAGTTCTCGAGATTGAAAATTGTTGACGGACAGACGGGCGGACGGATATTGGCATTTAAATAAGGATACAAAAGTAGCGGTGAAATTTGTATTGTGAATGCTTAAAAGATGACAAAAGATAACGATATATAGAAAGAGTGGAAGAAGATAATGTAGAATGAAATGATAGACAAGTTAGGGAAAATAGGAAAAGAGTAATAAGAATAATATATAAATAGAAAGACAAGACCTTTATCCATAATACGAAAGAGGAACGAAACTTGGTACAAAGCTTTCGTCGTTTCGGAGGAACGAACTTGGTACAAAGCTTTCGTTCAAATTAAAACACGAACAGTTTACTGGTGGTAGTTTTGGCAGAGACAAGTTAGGTATTACAGCTTATACTGCCAAATAGTAATTTGTAATACTGTGTTCCGGTGAAGGGTATGCTTGTGAAATTACTGGGGTAACCAAACTTAAAAAAATTAAAAATAGTAATCACGGAACCTTACTCAAAACACAAAAGGGTAATAAAAAAAATAATATTATGTATTTTTGAACTAGTTCCGTACTGCGATATGTCATTGGCATTAACTAACTAGTATACAAAGCCTATTTAGTACTCTATAGATCTTTCTTTAAAAAATCTATTTACTATGTGACAAATAGACCTCAACAGATTAAAATTAATAAATCAACAAAAATTTTAAATATTTTTTAAAACTACCCATTTTGTCTATATTCATTATCTATAATCTACAAAATAGAAGTTTTACCAATGGATAGTTTATTCTTCTATAGCCAATAAACATGAAGCAAATCTTTGCCAATAGTTCAACGCTTATAAGGAAGTCGAAAGAGAATTATTTCGAGACTACAATTATTTTCAATGGATCATAAAAAGAATGTGGAGGAAATAGATATAGCATTTATATGTTATTCTCAAGGCGAGCGCAATGTGGTGCTGTGTATCACTAACAAATACAAATATACTTTATTGTGCACTATCACAGAGTTACAAAAAAGAAAGTACATTAGGATTTTAACAAAAGGCTGTCTTATCGCTAA
>DWLS01008001.1:0-10256 GCA_018246255.1 Pachliopta kotzebuea | reverse complement strand
CGCTGAAGCTTTCCCGGCCATAATGGGGGCCGAAAGCATCGACAACACCCGAAAAAAAAAAAAAAAAAATCAATGTAGTGCTGTGTATACATAAACCCGTAAACGGAAATTACATGTTCTTTTGACGTAGTAAATATTTCTTTTATGAATAATTGCACTTTCCTCCGATTCGATTTTTTTTTAAGCATTTGTGTTAATGATATATGACATAGTCTGTTATAACATATGTAAACATACCTTAAATATGACCGGAAGACCATGTTGCTTGCAAAACTCGATTGCTTCTTCTTTAGTTGTTATCGGACCATCTGTACCCGGGACTATTGGTACCTCTTTAATAAAAGAAATAAGGAATTATTAAACAATGGTAGGTTTTTGTTTCACTAGACCATCTAAGTAGGTATAAATTTTCTCAAGGTTGTCAAAGATATTGTCAAAGTTATCATTTTTTTTTTAAGTTCTTCAAATTATACGTATCAATTTAGTAGTGTTATGTGGATTATTTACAGGTAGGTTTACTATATATTGTAACTGGTTATTTTCAGATTAATATAAATTATATTTAATAAAAAGGCTAGACTAAAGAAGTGTCTACAACTTACTAGCTTCTATGGCGGCTTTTCTTGCAGCGACCTTATCTCCCATCTGTTGGACCACCTTAGGCGATGGACCAATGAATCGCAGCCCCGCATCGATGATGGCTTGAGCGAAATCTGATCTGAAACATTGCAACTGTTACATTGGGTTCTATGAGTCTTTATCGAATCGAAAAAGTATAAAGTAAGATATCTGTAGCGACAAGTCGTCATATATTATGAACTACGCTGAAGCACTGTTAAAGAGGACAGGTAAGAGATCGTCGGTCCACCTTGTGAGGGGCAACACTGCGTCAACCGGTATACGGCCACCACACTAGGACTTTACTGTCCCTTCGGCCGTCAGTCGAAACTGCACTTCATTGTATTCGTAAGTGTTAAGTCTCATTACTCCAGAGAGTTACATCAACAGTTGCAACGCCATTCAAACCAGAATACAGTAATATTTTATTGCTACTGTTGTGTCGCAGAAATAAGAGCTGGGGTGGTATCAACGGTCTCATAAGCTTACAAATCATACTATTAATTTTTATTGATGTATAGTATAGCAATATAATTATTATATCAGTTGACAGATCTCTCCAATCTATTTTCTACGCTATTTAGTTCATACTTCCTCATGATTTATCTAAGACTAAAAATGTAGATAAAATAACCGAACTGTATAAAGATAACTAAAATTGTTATAATTTTATAATATCTATTAGGTAAAGAACATCCAAAATGTTTACTTATAATAATATGGCATGGCACACCATATTTTTTCCTCAGCGATGACCTCCTCAACCCATGTTAAGCGATAAATAAACCCATTGCTTGCGTAATGCCGGTTTTCAATGGAAATTAAATATTATCAAAATGTATTTGCGTAATAATTTACGTAAAGTAATTATGTAATTATTTACGTTAACCATAATTTTGTTTCAACTTTGATTTGTTGCTAACTGACCATAGTTTAGAAGCTACTGTTAAAAATTACCTAAGCTATATCAGCGCCCTATATAAGTCCGTTGCTAGCTATAGGTCTCCCAAACGATCTTCACACCCAAATTAAATATTTAACATGTATTCACTACAAACAGAAGTATATGAAAGGCGATATAAATAGTAACCAGCGAGTAAAGTCAAGGAATACATTAATAACAAAGATCTTTATTAACTTCAGTTCAAGTCATGATCATTGCTGAAGAGAAGCCAACGATAGGTACAATATTTCCAATTTTGGAGAAAATTCAGTACTTTATTGGTTATTAGCATAACAGGATTTTTTTCCATAGTTGTATTTTTTCTGAGTCGCTTTATATTCATATAGATAATTATAAGTGCTATAGGTCAGTCATCATAAAATTATAATATAATAAATTATTATAATGAAAGACTGGGTAATGATAAGTTAATTTTAATTGTCTTACCTCTCAGATAGAAGACCATAGCCGGGATGAACTGCATCCACATCATTCTCCTTGGCCACTCGGATTATCTCCGGGATGCTCAGGTAAGCTTCCACAGGTGGTAATCCCTTGCCCACTATATATGACTCGTCGGCTTTTTGTCTGCGAATTTAATAACTGTATTATAGTAGATGTTCCTGTGCTCATTTTGAGTTAGATAGGATCAAATATTTCCCTTTTCCTCCTTGGCCTTAAATTTACTTATTTAATGGAATATTTTTGTTAAAGGAGACGATCCAAGACGGTGAGCATATCATCAATTTCTGCCACTAAGCAGTACTATGAAAACACTATTGTGTTCAGATTCCAAGAACACTATTATAGTTAATAAATATACTACAGTAAGATGTCAACATCTTTACTAGTGGTAGGTCTCTATTGTCGGAAACCGTCTAGGTAGATACCACCGCAGCACATATTTCTATCGCCGAACAGTAATGTTCAGAACTGTGTTAGGGTATAAAGGCCGTTTTAGGTCACTAAAATTACATCTCTTTATTACAATAAAGAGACTAAATTTCTTATGTCTATGCGACGCGTGTAATGTGCTGCTGTGTATACTATCTTAACTATCGCTGTGAGAGCCGTTATAGACTAGTGGTTTAAACGCCTGCCTTCCAAGCAGAGGGTATCGGGTTCGAATTCGGCCTGCATCAATGAATTTTTCAACTAATATCACGTGTTTTAAGCCATGTATCAAATCGCGTGGCTATAAACATAAAAAAAACCCGGCGCCGTGATATCATGAACAAACATATCAATTGCCATCAAGTGAACGCCTTGCTCAACGTTACTTGTTTGAAAAAAATCTTATATCTGAAGACTTCGAGTACAAAATGGTGTGGTGTAAATATCATTAAACTTAGCGTCTCATCGTTATATTCTGACTTATGTAGACTTAGCACCAGCGTGCGAACTAAACGTTAAACTTTAAATTGCTTACTGCTGCTTAGTTGTTTTATATCGATTATTAGTCAACAGTCTTCCACTGCTTGACATAGGCCTCCTCCTATAATGAAAGGATTTGGACCGTGTTTCATCAAGCTGGCTAAATACACCACGAGCCGGCGAGGTTGTTGTGTGGGACCCCTTATATGTTAATTCTATCTATTTGTTTAATTTAGTATACCGTATACATATAAA
The DNA here is from genome assembly GCA_018246255.1 of Pachliopta kotzebuea. Lineage (NCBI taxonomy): Eukaryota > Metazoa > Arthropoda > Insecta > Lepidoptera > Papilionidae > Pachliopta > Pachliopta kotzebuea. The sequence goes on along the minus strand of DWLS01008001.1, from coordinate 7,066 downwards.
AAAATATTAAAGTTTATAAAATAGTAGTTAATAAAATTGGAGCAACTTTATCCAATTGTAAAGATGTACTCATAAAGACTGTCATATATATGTATGGAAACACAGGCGCTGGGGAATTGTTTTAACATTTCCCTCTTTACATTAAATTAGTAATTTTTATGTAAATTATGTTTTGAGAATATACTTTACAATATAATACTTCATATATAATAACAGTACAAAGAGGTTATACAGCAGTCGAGGCGTGTGACATTTTGTTTTAAATATCATAACACTTAGCATTGTCTTTAATAATAAATTATGGGCGACATAATCGCATAAGCGGTAAAGTCCTGTTAAATAAAAAGAAAAAAAAAATAGTAATAAATGATGCGGTACATGAATTTTATAGCCGAAGCTCAGGCTTATTATTCAAAGATTATTAGGCACAAACGTCTTTCTAGTCCAGTTATCTCACTAATTATAAAGAGCTACTAATGAGAACACTACTAATTACCAAATGGTAGCGGAAGCAAGCAATAGCAAAAATCTTTTGGTCTATTGTAGGTAGCAATAACAAGAAAGTATAGTTGACGTTTATAAAAGTATTTCTTAAAATAAAAAGAAAACAATGATGTATATAGGAAAAAAAATTTATACCTAAGTTGGTCTTACATATTTTTAAATTTCTTTAACATTCAAGATCATTTTTTTTTTATTACTTACGGGTCAATGCTTGACCACGATCCCGCCTGGTGTTAAGTGGTGATGTGGTCAATGATGGTAAAGCGCATTGACCTAATAAGTGCATATTCACTCTTTTCTTGAAGACACCCACATCGTAATTGTACGGGAACACTGACTCCGGCAAGTTGTTCCATTCCTTAGCAGTCCTTATTAGAAACGAGGAGTCAAACCACTTAGTGCGTATACTGGGGATGTCCACAACACGTTTGAAACGGTGAATGATCTCATGTCCCCTAAAGCCGTTGTTTCTGGGAAATACGTCGGTATCCTCATTGTTTTCAACGGCTTTATAAAATTAGTATTTTATTGCAAACTAGTACAATCGTAAAATATACTACATCACTTAAAGAGATGTGATGAATCTAGAAGTGTCACGCAAATGTAGTCAGTCTTTGAACAATATAACTTATCAACAAATAACGGCTCTTATCAAGTCGCTGTAAGATTTTATTGCTATGTACACAAAGTAAAGAGCGAGTTGTTGTCTGGCGCATGCGATGTATATTATCATTACCAGACGAGACAGATTACAGGAAACTTGAAGCTTGGTCTCCTCCGGATATTCAGAGCAAGACGTTTACTTAATATAATATTAGTATGGACGAAACACTAACACATAGAGCTTGTCGCCTTGAGCCATACGATGTTAAATCTTACCTCAATGACTTTACTACTATAACACCCTTCTAACTAGAACACAGTAATGTTTGCACACTGTTATTTAAGGGTGAAAGAACGCCGGCAGTACCTACCTAGATGATCTCCAGCAACAGACACTCCTTAAGTTTTTTTTTCCTTTTTAAATTTAGTTATTCATTTATGATTTCATAGAATATGTTCAAGTCTTTATCTTTTTATGTATATAACTTTATATATAACATAACGAGTCATTTCAGAAAAAGTTATCTTTAGTATAAAATTATTATTTTATTTATTAAGTTGTATCAACAAACTAACCGTATGTAGTTACTCATACTTACAAGTGTCCAGTATAATGTTTAAATTCTGTTTATACAATTATAGACGCAAACGACAATTACACGTTATAGTTAAAAGTTCTAAAATATTCCATTTTATGAAAAAAAGGCTTTTAAACACTAGACTGCAAATCAATCTCCCCATATTTATCACTAATATAGCATACAAAATTTAACAAATATTGATCTTTGACATAAAATACAAAGTAAAGTTATTTATCAGGTACCTGCTGTTAAAGAGAAGCTACTATAAAAAATAACTCGTGTTGTTTAAGATAAACAACGGTCAGGCAAAACAACAACTAGAAGCGCAAGGTTAACAAGCGAACAAAATTAACGATAGCGGTCAAAACTTTGTAAGGGGCAATCGTAATAATAAAAAAAGTTATTCTCTATGAAATGTTTCTCGTTATTACCAATATAATGATAAATATATATAATTCCTGACGATGATGGTGCTGATCAGTCTTTTGCGAAGTGTACAGCTCATCTGATGGACACACGAACTACATACATGCCTATGGCCTGTACATACTATATATACATATAAATGTAATAAAAAATTGAATTTAATTAAACCATTACCATATACATTTATATAAATATATATATATAAGAGAGCGTCTATCGGTTGAAATGATAATGATGATGATTACTATATAATTGAAATCACCTCAATATTTCGCCTGTTATATTACTACTAAATTACATGAATTGTTACTGTTATATTTAATAATGAAATCTGCTGTAAAATTTTGAAAATGTCATTGCTCTACGTAACACAGTGGTGCAATTGGACCACATTCCGATGATGATGTTGTTTTGAAACAGATGTCACCAACATCCTCTTTGTTAATTAGTTAAATCTAAAGAATCGGAATATTCATTATGATCGTATTTCGATACGACTGTGACTTGAGTCCAATGAATGTAAATGCTTTTGAAATTTACAATATTTCAAAACTTTTTTTTGTGGCATAATGTATATTAATTTTATGGTTAATTTTTAAATTAATACCTGTGCATCTGCAGTCGATCCTGTTCGCTGTAAATTGCGACGGATCTTATTCCCAGCTCGGTGCATGCCCGGAACACGCGGATGGCGATTTCACCTCTATTAGCTACAAGTACGCTTCTTATTGGCTTGTACTCTACAGATTTGTTCTGAAAAACAAGAACATTATGTTTAATACAAGCGATATATTTTTTTATTTGACGAGACGAGCAAGACGTTGACCTGATGATAAATAAACTTACCCATAATAACGTGGCGCTAGTTAAAATGGTATATACAGCACCATATTACACTCGTAGCCTTAAGAAATAAGGTGTTGTCTCGTTACCCCAGTAATGTTTGATAACTTTAATACGAACAACTGTGGTACCTATGTAGTAATATATAAAAAAGACTTCATACTTCAAAATCGATGGCAATAGTGTTTAAAAATATTAAATTAAAACGGTCACCTATATTGGTACATAACCATATGTAATTTTTTTTATGGATGTAAAAATATATACTAACAAAATATCATGTAGTAAAGATAGGTATTGCAAAGAGTAATATATATGTATAAGTATATATGTTAATGATCTAATTATAGGTATGGGAATAACCCGCGTACTTAAATGTCTTATTGCGCATGTAGTTTTGAAACCAAAACAAACATTAAAACTTTAAATCTTTGCTATGTTTATAAAAATATAAATGATTTTGTAATTTTCGAAGAAACTAGCGAGAAGGACTTTCATCTGATGGTAAAAGATAAATCTAATTAATGTGGCGCTGGTTAGGGTCTTAAACACTGCACCATACTCATAGGTTTTAGAGACAAGACGTTAAATATAACTTACCTCAGTGATTTTGATCATTTCACCACCTCTGTACAATGATTTTTAATAATTGTTATACTTAGTCTCCAACAACAGTACAACGACACTAGTAAGGTGACTATTGCCGGAGACTCTCTAGATTACCAACGCAGCTCCTATTGCAGCCGATAAACAGTACTGTGCGAATACTACTATGTTATGAAATAACCGGGGTAACGAGAATTAATCTTATACTACAAAGTGATAATCACGATATGAGGTTGTGTATACCATCGTATCTAGTATCGCTTTATTATTATGAGCAGTCAGATCGTCCCGTGTTTCCTTTAAAAAAATCATCAGCCTCTCCTAATCCACCGCTAGACGTAGGCTTTTCCCAATGTCTTCCACCAAACCCGGTTCTCAGCTTCTCGCATTAAATCAACGATCTTTTATATTTCGTCACTAGTAATGTTGAATCGTTAGAATCACAACACTTATATTTTTGTGAATTGGTTCCCATTGTTATCTTGGTAATGCCACTTTAACTCTTATCTTAATAAGCTATGCCTGCATTAATTTCTAGATAGGTAATCTACATAGTCCATTAGTTGTACGGCATACAAAGGTAACAGTGGCGAGAGGTCGTGTGGGTGTTAGTGATATACCAGATAAATATCCTATACTTCACTCAGTTCTACCGCCATTTAGTAATCAATTTTTTCGCTACATCATCTAAGAAGAGACGAGGATCATTAGATTGTCAAATACAAATATTTATTCGAACAGGACCTTGACGATGACTGTTAGATAGCTGATTCCGGATTTTAATACACTAAATCAACTGTAAAAATCATCGAATAACCAACGCAACTATTAAAAAGTTATCATCATTTTTAATGTTACCAATAATGCCGTCATAGTTAACTCTTTATCTCGGCCTTTCTTCACTTAAAAATAGATTATAGTAATAGTCAAATAAATGATTTTTTTAAAGGTTTATAGCCACGAGATTTGATACATGGCTTAAAGTATGTAATATTATTCGGTGTTATACTAACTGAAAGTAAATTGAAAAAGTCATTGGTGCAGATCGGATCCGAACACGTTCCCTTCGGAAGGCTGACGTTCAAACCACTAGGTTATCGTGACTTCCAAAAAAAATTATTTTTTTTGTCGCGCTCCCTTCGTTGTGTGGGTAAGGGCCTACCTTTCTGTTTACTTATTATTCTCTCTTTTTTTTCCATCTTTCCTTTTTTTCCCCTAACTTGTCTATCCTTTAATTCTGCATTTCATTCTTTTACTCCTTCTGTATATCCTTATTTTTGTCATCTTTCAGGCATTTGCCTCTCTATCCAAATTTCGCCGCATTTTAATTATCTTTACTATCCAAATGAATGATTTGGATCATAACTGTTCTAAGACTTTTGCAATCTTGATATTACAGAAGAAAATATCTAATGTATTTATAGAAAATGTTTCGGTCTAGATTATTAAATAAAAACGGAAAAATATGGTGTACTAGCTATTTTTATTTTTAGAATAGCTTAATTGTGTTGTTAGCTAGACGATTGATGAATGAAATTGATCCGCTGCAACTGACATGAGCAGTAAGGTCAGGATCAGCACTATTTAAACGATGATATTGAATCCCGCACCAACTAGCACAATTGACTTACTCAATTCTTTTATTAGAAAATGAAAAGATCTTAATTATTAGTTATTAATAAAGAAAATATACTATGATTAGATTTTTTACTACAGCACGGAACTTATGTACAAAATTAAAGATTCTTTTTATCAATATAGTGGTGTGTTTTAATACTACTACTTTTATTACTCCTTTTTTCATTTATTTCAAATAATTTAAGGTCATCATTGTCTTAAGATTGTGAGAAGAACGATTTGTGGATAGACTTGTCAAAGTCTTTTTCCTTTTATCCTCATTTGAATCATTGTCAGCGAAGTTGCTCTTTCGCAATTGTTTAGACTCAACGAAGAAATATTTAATGGATTTAGCGTAGTTTTTAATATTCTTGTTTTCATTTAACGCAAAATATGCAAGATCATTGTCCCAAGATTTTGTTTTAATAAAAAAAAAGAAGATTTTAATAAGTACCATTTTCAGCTAGATTTCTCAAGGTCCATTTCAATTAAGTCTCTTTGGATCGTTGTTGGCCTAATGGTCTCACGTGATTATTTAGTCCTTGGCAAATATCAGACTGTTCCGTAAACAAGATTTTCTAGTCAATGACTTCATCAATAATCCTAACTTGAATGAACCTGACATATTCTTCATTTTAACCATTAGTATTGGTAGATTATTAATGCATTATTTTGTGACATAACAGTGTAAATATAAAGTAAATAAATACAAAGGCTTTCCACAATCTACTTAACAATATGACAGTATGTATAGACATGATTGCCATCTAATGTTAGATAAGAAGTTATTGAGGTTTGATGTGATTGTTTCTTGTAGAGATAACAATAATGTCTCGATTTCAATTGGTTTTATTTAAACAATTTTTGTTAACACTTAAGGAACTTATTTTATTGAATAATGTATTGGAGGCGCTAAATTTACTAACATGTGACTGTGACTTGTGTCCATTGTACTAGAAATACGAGACCGGAAGAAACAAATTTTATAATTTAAGTTAGATATTTTTAGTATTAGAGTTTAAGTTCTTACGGAACGATCATCCAATAAACAAATAGCACTATACAAATATTACCGTGTTCCGGTTTTGAGGGTGCTGTATGCTAGTGGAATTACTGGGTTAATGAGACTTAACACTTTGTCACAAGGCGACGACCTGTGTAGCAAAATGTGTAGCTGTGTATACCAATTTAACTAGCGCCTCGTTGTCGTGAGTGGACGTATCACTTTATATCACGTGAATTTCTTGCTCGTATAGTCGGTTTAGTCGAATAAAAAAAGGCCTATATCAGGTGAAGATGATATACTTACAGTTGTCGCTGTCCGGCTTCGCACTGAGCACCACGACTGCAGCTGTGACGCCGACGCCCTCAAGGCGTATCTAGCGTTTAGTATTTGCATCTTTATTTAGGAACTAAGTAAAAACTATCAAAAATAAAATAAGTACAGGCTTATATATCACTGATTATTATTTTCCTTTTAATTATTTCATTTTCGATTAAAATAATTTATAAAAAAAATATGACTAGATTAAACTATATTGTGATCACTAGCGTAGTTCGTTTCGTTATCTCGCTCGATTTTTATCTGGAAAGAAAGAAAAATTAATTAATAAGGTTAATCAGTAATTATAACTGCTTTCTTATTGCAGAGGCTTAGGTTTGTCTCTGATTTGATTTTTAGACTAAAGGAATGTCATAAATCTATGGCTCTAACAGCATCGCTTTGGTCAGAGCCCCGTTCGTGAAAGCTGGAGCAGCATCCGTCACTTAACATCATGTGAAACCTGTCGATCCTTTGGGTGCGCGTCGATTGTGAAGATCACATTCGCGTCTACGCATGCCTTTACAGGTCTCATAGCGGAAATTCGGAAATTGACCGGCTCTTC
>DWLS01008000.1:0-10257 GCA_018246255.1 Pachliopta kotzebuea | reverse complement strand
AAGTAGAGTTAATAAGTATAATAGATTCTATGCAGATAGCGAAAGGAAACACTTTTTCACTTTCGTCCGAAAAATATAATATAATTTATATATAATTTGTAATAAAAGTAAAAATATTCTCATGCCCTTAACTGATCTCTACAAACTATCTTATATTTCATCATCATCAACAACCTGCAGCAGTCCACTGTACAATGTAAAATTGTTACAGGACAAAGAGATTAATAATGAAAAAAGTCTATTCCATCGCGCTCACTGGTGGTAGGTTTCTATTGCCAGAAACCGTCTAGGTAGGTATCACCGCAGCTCCTATTGCAGCCGACAAACAGTACTGTGAAAATGTTACTCTGTTCTAGTTTGAAGGGTGCTGTATACTAGTGTAACTACTGGGGTAACGGAGCTTAACACCTTATGTCTCATAGCGACGAGCGCAATGTGGTGCTGAGTATGTCATCATAAGCCTCATCGTTATGGGCAAGCTTATCACTTATCATCAAGCGAACGTCTTGTCGCCTTGTCAAAGAAATAAGTTCCAATTTACTCAATATTAGTATTACTTTTGTGTTGATATTTACCTGAACAAAGTTTCAGCTAATTTCAATTAATAATAATATTAAATCTTTATTAATACATGACCTTAATATTTTCATGAATTTTTTTATCTCAAAAAAATTTCATTAAGCACAATGAAAAAACTTTAGCATGATAGCGAATCAAGTTTAAATCCCCAGGATACGCTGGAGCTTTTTTAAGCTCAGCAGTTCGCAGAAAGCGTATTTTTCAACATAGCGACAGAATGGAAAGTATTAATATTTAAAAATGTTCGTAACTTCTCCTCAACTAGGGGTAATTAGGAGTTTTTGCGAGTGCGATGTTAGTTATTTCTTGAGAAACAAGATTTTTGTTGTTACAGAAGTTTCATTAACGTTGCTTATACATTTTAGAGCAATCCTATTACTCAGAACCTGTTAAAAGTTTTGCTCATAGCTCCTCATTAACACTTAGCTAATTACAAACTGCGCCGGTGCTTAAAACTTGAATATTTGCTTTGTTATATAAAGAATATGTTTTTATATATTACTAGAAGCGAAGGGACGAGTAAGACGTTCACATATTGGCAAGTAATTGACTTACTCATAAAAATGTGGAGCTAGTTAGGAAGATATATAGTGCACAACATTATAGCCGAAGCCTTGATATATTAGGCTCTTGTTAATCCAGAAATTTCATTTATTATTCATTGTCATTTCAACCGATGGATAATTTAATTTAATGTATTATTGTTATAACAAAATTTACTTACATAAACAATATACTTCAATTTAAGGAAAAGAAAGGCAAAGCATGACTTTTGTAACAGTAACGTGTTTTTTATAGCATAAATTATTATTTGGTTTATAACTTTTTATTTTCATTAACAAGATTATCTCCTTGAAATGCAGCATCTTGTAAATTCTGTAAAAAAAAATTACACAAGCTTTAAAAAAAAATAATTTACAGAGAGAACAACGAATGACGTTTGAATTGAATACGAACAATATCCAGTGACTTCATATTCTGCATTCAGCTAGCTGCCGGCATCGAGTTTTACGAGTGTTTTCATGTAACTTTTTTTTAAAAACCCGTTCAAATCGAGTACAAATACGTTGTATTTTTTATCGGAACACACACTTCGTAATCATTACAAGACTTGGTGGAAAAGTAATCAGACGGGTTCATAAATAACCAAGGACGTTTCATACCTATAATTAATACTCAAAATACATTTCAGAGTGTATACTGGAATTCATCCTTTTTCTATTATAGGACCTTTAAGCTTGCTATAGATCCCAAGCATCAACTCACGGAACCCAAACCATCCTCACTAGCTTTTGGTTCCTCCTGTTAATAAACAAAAGAGGCTCTGGCTACCCACCGACTCGCATTGAGCTAGAATGATGGGAGATGGTCCAAAGCCTTGTTATTGGAGGCGACCTATATCTAACAGTGGACGTATATCGGTATATAATAGTAGGTCATTATCTTTATTTTGTAAATCCCTCAGTTATGTGTAAAGATGATCAACAACTAATTCTTATTACAAACAGCAAAGCGATATAAAATCTTGCCTGCATCAGTGTTCCGCTTAAAAACATACCTATGTTAAAAAAAATCCTTACTAGTAAATATCATAGAATTTTGGTTAATGAATAACTGATATTAGATATATATAAAAGAACTAATTTTTATAAGTACACTGCGATTGTGTTTGTTTCAGGTAGTAATATAAGTAAACCTTTTCAAGTGTATTGTCTTGCAACAACGACCAGTATAACAGTTTACTCTTAAATAAAACGTATCGCTTAAAGCTACAGAATGAAAAACATATTTCCTTTGTTAGGAATAAATTGCAATGTACTCTTGTCGCCGACTTACGAACGTTTGATCCCAATTCCGCGTAGCTTTAGCGGACAAGTGAGTACCACTCTCCATGATAAATGCACTCTTTCAAACAAACGTCTCAAATTTATTTCCTGCTTTCTCCTATTCACTTTAACAGCATAGTTGTAAAGCGATCACAAGTGTATTGAAACTGTAATATGGTAACAATAGTTTGTTATGATAAATTCCAATCGTTTCAAGTTTGAAATAAGCAATTCAAAAAATTTGTACAATAAACCATTTGAACATTCAACATTGCACTATTAATTCTATTTTTTTATTAGGCACTGTTTATTTTATTAAAGCACCGAGTAGAACTTTACTACATTTTATTATTTGATTTGACGACGAGATAAGTAAGGCGTTCCTGATGGGAATGCGCCCTGATTAAGACAGTGTACAGCACCATATTACACTCGTCGCCTTGAGACAAGATATTAAGCTTTCTTACCCCAGTAATTTCACAATCATACGCTTCTAACCCGAACACAGTAATGTCCGCACAGTACTGTTTGTCGGCTGCAATAGGAGCTGCGATGGTACCTACCTAGACGGTCTCTGGCAACAGAGACCTACTAGTAAATAAAATAGACACCTGTACACAATGTCATATATGTCATTGTCTTTATACATATGAATTTTCATTTAATACTAAGGAATAACGAATATTAATCTTTCTCATCACCAGCTGATAGACGTTTAATGCTGGATATAGGTTAGCTTCCAATAATGAGGGTTTTGGGCAATCTTCCACCACGCTAGCCCAATGTGGATTGTTAGGGAGACTCGTTGGTTAAATATCTGGCTGCACCAGAAGTGGATGAGGTTGGCTTGGGTCCCGTGAGTTATTGTGAGGGATCCCGTACACGTCATTAATCTTTATATCATATATAATGTTTAACCGATAAAAGTATAACCAAAGTGCGCTTGAAAATCAACAGTGTTTTGCTTATATATCAATTGCAGGAAAAAAGTTTACATGGGCTAAATATTATCGACTACATCACTTTTCTCCGCTGTAGCTATTATGCTTAAATAATAGATACCCTTCCTAATGTTACCCATGCTGGAACTCAGGGACACTCAATAAACAGGAGTTAAGTTCATTTATCCAAGTAGGTTAACTGCGAATTGGAGGATGTCACAAATGAGAAGTTATTCTGGGTATATATATTGCATTACTCACATTATTATCCTTCACTGGAAACTCAAGCTCGTTAGACGTATACTTTACATGAACTATCACAGCTTCCTTTCGCCATTCGCAAATATGTTAACAAAATGTAAAACATATTTAGTACATGTTGCGACTAAGCAACATTCATACACACTTATAATATTAGCATAATTGTAGTACCTCAAAAGACCTCGTTACACAGGGACCGAAACGAGGTGAGCATTCGTTATGAATATTTCAAATGTTTTTGATAGTGATTAAATCTTGAAAGACTCTTATAAACGTGCCACCTATATTCAGAATTTTATTATTCCTGTGACTCTTGTAATCTACCATCAGATTTCTTAAATAACTCTGAATCTGACAGTGGTCGAAAATAAACGAGACGGTACAAATTTAAGGTGACAGACCCCAAATAAAAAGGCCAAAAGGACGAAAGAGTTTGTAAAACTATCAAAAGTTTTACATAAGTTATTAGTAGCAGATCTCGCTTTCTAGTGGTTAGCAGTAGTATATATATATTACTTCATTTCATCTTCTTCACTTCATCAGCTGATAGTCCACTGCTGGATACAGGCCTCCCTCAATAGTGGATAGATTTGGGCCTTCTCCCACCACGCTTGCCCAAGGCGGGTTGGTGCGAGACGGCCCAAATCTATAACTATTAACGTTTTGTTTCATAGAACTTATCTTTACTCTCAAAAACATGAAAAATAAATTGTTACGAAAGTAATGCACTCTTAATACCTCCATGTATATTTAACACCTTTATAAAGTAAGAAGAAAAGCATATTGATTATCGATTGATGAAGTTTCCTCTTTTAGCTTTATGACAGTATTTCTTGATTTGGAAATAATTTATACGCGGTACTTTGCTTACTAGTAATTGATTAAATATCAGTGGGAATCAGTATACGTTATAAATTTTTTTTATGATACCAATCGACTCGTCGAGGTTTTCATCAGGTGATAAGATGTTAAGTGATACGCTTACTCATAGCAATGGGTGGTGGTTAAGACGGTATACATAGTACCACATTGCGCTCGTCATACCGAGATATTAGGTTTTAAGTCTTGTTACCTCAGTCTTTTCACCACCACACAGCCTTACCCTTCGAACTAGAACTCAGTGATGTTTGCACATTACTATTTGATGGTAGAAATAGCAGCTGTTGTGACATCTACAAAGATATGCGTGAAACAGATAATATATATATAGATCATTTTTCTGTGATTGACTTTGGGTTGAATATTTAAACATAAAGTTTTCAGCAACAATTTATATTAATATATGCTATTTTACAGCTATGAGTATGTTTAAAAATACTTTCAACTTTGTTATTTATCAACAGCTCGCAACATTTTTCAAAGGGCTTATTTAAAAAGCTGCCGAATGAAAAGCAAACTAATGTAGCATATACAGAACCGGAGCTATAGAATCGCGCGAAACATGCATAACCTTTCAATGTTATATTTTAAAGTTTATTTTTCATCTCTAGCAATCCGTTCTACGACATGGCAACACTATATTCTCTAAGATTACTCACCTGCATATACTTTACTTTGGCAAACTGAAAGGAAGTTTTTATAAATTTTATATAATCTTTAATAAATTGTTGTAGCAAGTAAAAGTTCAAGTTTTAGAGCTTCAAAAGTTTCAAATTGTTTCTGTACTATTATTAAAGTATATTTTAGATCCTGATAAAAGTTATAAATGGCTGTTTTATTTTAGCATATACCTATGAAAGCCATTAATAACTTAGCACACGGAGCTGTTTGAGCGGTCTGATACAATTGAGGCGTGAATCTGAAGGCTGAAGTAATGCCAAGTTCACCACATTTCTAACAAAGTTAATTGAAATTGTGTTGCTAACTTTCATATACAGACAACGTATTTTGAGAGAACACATATAATATTTTTTTTTTCACAAAATTTTCTGTATTGATAGGAAAGCTTTTTTAAAGAGAAAATGGTTAAATGAGCGAACATTTCACCTAATGGAAAGTGATCTCATCACCAACGCCCCTAGACAATCGCCACAATCGAGGAGTTGTGACTGCGTTGCCAATCTTAAAGAAGGAAATGCTACGCTCTTTTCTTGAAGGTCCCTATGTTGTATTGGTTCGTGTATAGCGATGACTACATCTAATTTCACAAAGTAGTGGGGGGTGATAAAAAGTTTAGATGAAAATCTTTTAAAATAGTAGAGACAGAGAATTTTAGCCGCGAATTGTTTTAAATTTTACTTATCAACTTTAAGAATAAAATACATAATATTATCAAAGTTTTGCAAATCGGTACACGAGAAAATTAAAAATTACCTTTTGGCATCAGTAACAAGCGGCCTATAACACCAAACCAGGATACAGATATTAGTTTTAAATACAATCAAAATTTTGTTTAGATTCAACCTCGCTGCTATAATTTTCAATATTTAAAACAATAAATCAGAAAGCCCAACAGCGAATTCTGTTACTGGTATATGAAACTTTTTATTTTTAAACATTAATCTTTAGGACTTTAGGGTTTTCATTAGCCTAATAGATTTAGAAGTGTGATAAGAATAAGTAAAATTCGATAAAGAAATTTACGTTACAACGATCTTACCCTGACAATCATATGCAAGTGAGATCTGAACATTAAATAATGTATTACAAACAATATTTACCGAAACATCAAAATATTTATTGTATTGTGAGTAGATCTTTATGATTGTATGAATTTATAAGGAATTTTACGTCGTTTATACATTTATTTACAACGTAATATATCAAAGAGCTGCGGAGGGCGAAACGTCCGTGGCAGCCATGATAAAAGCGAGGACTTATCTAAATGGGAAACAGATGACAATGCCGCTGTGCAGGATTTCATACGAAATTGCATTTGTGCAACACAAAGAGTGCAATCCGTGTCTAGGCTTTGGAAAGTGTAAACTGTACAAAACTATTGAAAATATTACATTATATAAGCGAGTTCCGTCTAACAAAAATTCGGTGCAACCTTAATTACCAATAACAAACCTTGGACGATGTCATCACAGAATAAAAAAAATATATATTATTTATTAATTTATTTTATTTTAAAAAACTATTTTGCAACACCTAAAATTAAGGTCCAAATAGGCAGACTTAATGCCTACAAACATTCTCTACTGGTCAACCTAGAAGGTGGGAGATTTTGTGGTAAGTGAAGTCTGAAAGTTATAATTAAAACTAAAATAATAATAATACTTATTACATGGTACATACATTTGCTTACTTATACATACATATATGTACAATTCTGTACATAAATACAAAAGAAAATAAATATATATGTATATGCAAATACATGAAAACACAGAGCTTCCCTTTTGAGTCTTTAATGCCTTCAAGGGAGAATAATCACTAGAAATTTTTAATTGATCAAATCTAAATCCAAATGTTAGATAAGATGTTTATAATTTTCATGTACTACGTTCAACTTTTATCAGTCTTCTTTAAGCTTTAATTATTCACTCTCTGGATCAACAATCAATCATAAGTAAAATCCTTGTAGTTACTTTTCTTCTTTCCTTGTTCCATTTCGTTGTTCTTTTCATCATCAATGCTTTACACGTGTAGTATAATTAGCTAACTTTCGCCTAACTTTGCGGTAGTTTTAAAAAATATAAAAATGTTATTTTTGTTTATTTCCTTTACAATTAATTTGTGTAAGAAAAGATCTAATGTATATTATTTAAAGTAGTTAATTTTAGCCAGAATGTGTAATATAAGCATAAACTCATTTCTTTAATAATAGCCAATAGACTTTGTTACAACTTTTATACAACTTCATTAAAAACAACCTTTGAGTATTTTAACTATTCAATTGTTCGTCCTACTTACTTCTACAATATTGTAAATTTCCCACAAAATATTATTTCAAATCTGATCGACCCACATTAATGATAACATCATTTCAATATCGATATTATCACTGATAACTATACAACTATAAAACCAACATCAGTCCGTTTTTATTTTATTATTATATACATTGACTTTTAGATATTAATATTTATAAATCATATTGACAAAGTTTGTTGCTTGTAAATTTCAAATATTGAATATGAAATAATTATAATGAGCTACTTTTCCACAATAGTAAATTTGGTCGTTAGTTTGGTTCATGTATATTAAAACATGTTCAAACTTTGAATTATTTACTTGAAGTATGCTATATTATCTTTGAAGATTGCTTAGTCAAATTTTAACGAGCGTATGTAAGCTTTTAAAAAGTGGAACAAAAGATGTAATTAATTAATCTAACCTAACACTACACAGACACTGAGTTTGAAGTTGCCTATCTACTGATATGCTAACTAATAATGGTGCTGAATTGGAAGCAGACGTACTGATTAATGTTGATGTTGAGTTTTCCAACTCGGTCCCCCACACATGGCTTATTTAAATCAATGTCTCCATTCCAAGTTAACAGTCTCAACAGACTATCCAGCTTACCTTTTGCTAGCCTAAAATCGAGCCGTAGTATCACGTCATACTGACAGTTACAAACACTACCTCACCTTTATGGTATACGCACAAAGAAGTTTGGCTCCTCGTTTCTAATAAGAACAGTAAAGGACTGGAACAACTTGCCAGCGTCAGTGTTTCCATCCGAATACGATGTGGGCGTCTTCAAGAAAAGAGTGAATAGGTACTTACTAGGTTACTGCGCTTTACCACCATAGACCATATTATCACTTAATACCAGGTGGAATCGTGGTCAAGCATTGATCAGTAACTATGAAAGAAATGCTTTGGTACAATATGTACTTTGGTATAAAATAAGGTCTCATTAATAAACATCTTAAAATAGAAGAGATAATCTGCTGTTCTGTGTTACTATTAAACTCTTCTTTCCTCTAAATGACGAAAATTTTTGCATGAGCAAAAGAAGAGCTCTGGTATGACAATAGTATTTGAAAATACATATTTCTTAAGCTTATGTCCAGCAGTGGACTGTCGCATGCTGGTGATGATTATATATCTGGTATTTATGGATCTATTAAGATACTATCAAACTATTGAGTCAATCAAAACTTGATTATTCCGTTAGATTACAATTACAACTATGTTTATTGATAACGGAAAATTGTTTATTCTACGAGGTGAGAAGACGAGCAAGGCCTGCACCTGATGGTAAGTGAAATGTTTGCCCACAACAACGTTATCGCCTGTTAAGATGGCATACACAGCTCTAAATTGCGCCTCTTGCGTTTAGATATAAGGTGTTAAGTCTCGTTACCGCAGTAATTGACTAGCATACTTCGAACCACAACACAGTAATGTTAGCACAGTACTGTTTTTCAGCCGCAATGAGAGCTGCGGTGGTAACTAGACGATATCCGGCAAGAAAGACCTACCAACAGTGAACGACATTGAACTTTTACGAACTTTCATGTAATACCGCATTGTTTAGGGTTTGTGAAATAACCACCAGGTGAAATCTCCCCTCGCTTAATGTCACCGAAAAATATTTCATGAATTTCTTTAAAGAAAAAAAGGTTAGTCCCCGTCGCGTTCTCACATGCACTTGACAAAAGCAACATGATATGCAACGCATATAGCGCTCCATACTGCCAACTTGGAGTCGTTCCAGTAACAAGTTACTTCGGTTTACATTTATTTTATGGTCCGCGTTTAACTAATGTTGTACTCTATTTAAGAATATTGTTAAATGTTCAGTTTATTGCCGTTCCATCAATCTTATCTCTTTTCAAATGTAAAAATGAAAACTGGTGGTATCATATATCTCTGTTATCGGAGTCCGTCTAGGCAAAACCACCCCAACTCCTTTTTTATCGCCAAACTATAGTAAATAAATGTTAGCTAATGAAATTACGGGAATAACGAGATTTATCACCTTATGGATGAAAGTGACCAGCGCGACGTTGTAGTAGATAAGAGATTACTTACCATCGTGTGAATGGCTTGCTCATAATATTAAAATACTATTTTTATAAATTGCGTATTTATGTACTAATAGTATATATCCTTTGCTGTTAAGCCTAGGTAATACTACCATATAGTTTGTTTAATCAATCATTAATTTGCAAACATGACTGTGTTTGTACAAAGAACATCATTTGTACTTCAAAGCGCTGTTTTGCAACAAATTCGGACTAGATAAATTATTTCATCTAAGTACTTACTTTTAAGGATCCTTATTAAAAATTTTTTGTCCATAAAATTCAAGTTCTCAATTAACGTTCCAGTTTTTTTTATAAAATATATAGGTTATAATAACATCTATGGACAGAGTTAATTTCATAAAAAAATTACTTATTTATAGTCTTAAATTGTTTCTATCTATTTTAATAACTAATCTAAGTTCTAACAAAATTTATTGAAACAAAAATATATAAATCTAAAAAACGAATATATCTTTAATAGCTGTCTAAGAAGAGTCTTTTCTATCACAAAGAAAACATATGCAACGACACATAACTTCACCGGCAAATTTCACTTCTCAGAGTTTTACCATCTGTAATTTATTAGTTTTATCTCCATAATCTCAGGATATTTTTTTTTTTTTTTTTTTTTTTATTTAATACTTTTTTTCGTCAGAAATTAAAAAAAAGTGCCGGGGCCCCGGAATAGGGGGGGGTTGTGGGGGGGGGGGGGCGTGGGATATA
>DWLS01007999.1:0-10257 GCA_018246255.1 Pachliopta kotzebuea | reverse complement strand
GCTTTTGACTTTGTTTAATGTTACAAATTGATGTTAGATATAATAGCCGTAAGTTGTCCTTTAAAAATAAAATAAAACACTTTACATGTTATATTAATATCTCGCCTATACGAGAGCAACTTTCATATAGTGAATGTTGCATCCGCTTTTAAAGTATAAGTAATGTTTGCCCATTGCTGTTTGCAAACATAGTTGTTACGGAAAAGATATATATAGGGTTCACATACATAGACATAGTAGTATATAATATATATGAATCACCTGTACGACAAGTTGCGCAGCACGCATACACAGTTCTCTACGATCTTGGTGCCGATCGCGTTCGCACGCACCGAAGCGCGTACTGCGTGCAACAGCGCCTCCGCGAGCCCGGGCAGCGCGCGCAGCCGCCGCCGTGCGTACTCGCCCGCCGATGACGCGTTGCGGAGTACACCCGATGCGTTACGGAGCACTGTGAATTATATATGTTAATTCTAAAGCAAAAAGTAAGTCTCTAAAAAACCGCTGATATGACTCTATTACCTAACTTCATAGTCTCGGATTAGTAAGAACATCATTAACTACTGTTCTATTGACTGTTCAAAAAAGTTTTGCAAATATGATATTTTCAAATGCTAAGTCACCCAGATAAAATATTTTTTAGCCTTTTTTATTTTGTAATGGCACTAATTAGTGTTAAATGACAATGAGACCGTTGACGGCAAAACAGGCTCGCCCAAACCAATCGGAATCGGGCGATGTTCTTATGGCAGCAGATTTACAATATGAAAGGGGTAGTAGCAAATCAATCGGATTCCATACAAAACACTTTTATCGAACCAGGGAACTCTGTGTAATAACGTAAAAATTTAACCACTTTACCACAGAAGGAAATGAAGTCTGAAAAAATCCATTATCAATGTAAGAAAAGAATTTATGATTTTGGATTTTTTACAAAATTTTCCCGCCAATTAAAAGAAATCTAATGACACACACCTGTTGACCAATAGGTGTCGCCTGGATTAGTCGGATGCCAACCGGAGTGCGGTATGATGACCTTGTTGACTATCACTTGTGCCGCGTCGTCTATAATGGATTGTTTGAGGTCTTCACACGAGGACATGTTCCAAATTACACCCGTAACCAGCTCCTTCACCTGTTTCATCAAGTGAAGGATCATATGAAGATTTTGATCGTTTCAACTTATGATTAAGAAAAATGTTATTCGACCAAGGGATCTAATTCAGTCAAAGGCAATTGATGTTACTTCTCACCTCCATGTCAGTGGCGCGGCATAGTAGCGCCATCAACGCGGGGATCCCCCCTGCGTCCCTGATGGCGCGTTTGTTTTCGTCATTTTGCCTGCCGTAGGACAGATTACGCAACGCGCCACACGCGTTGCGGCACACCTCGGGGCTCTCGTGTGACACTAAGCGCACTAAAGGCGGAATACCACCTGTGAATAGAAAACAGTTTTTCATTTTTTCAACTCGAGCAGGATTCCCCAGCAGTAAACAGAACTCCAGATCAAACCAAAGAATCGTAAATAATGACATTTACTTGGCAATCATTGCTTAAGCCCTTATCGCCTTGAGGCATAATATGTTAAGTATTCTTACAACATTAATTACACTAGCGATTACGCCCTTCAAAAAAAATTAAACAGAAATATTTGTATGTTACTGTTTGCTGGCAGAAATAGAGGCTGATGGTACCTACTAGACAATTTTCAGCATTAATTTGCTACCAACTGTGAACGTTAACTTATTTAATAAACATTTAATACATAACGATTCGTCATACCCAAACTCCTTGTCTTCTGTTTGTTAGGATCGTCCATATATGTTAGATGTTGTAAATATGCCGCAGCGTTGGCTTTCACGACATCTGATGGCGAATTCAGGAATCCAATAACTTCAGGCAAATTCGGATCACGCCATTGGAGACCACCGCCGTCCTCTCGACCACCAACACTAGGGTGTACTGTAGTTAAAAATATAATTTTATTTGACGTAGCATCGAGACTAGCTACACGTTTATCTCATGGTAAGTAATATGGCTTCCAATAATAGTATGGCGCTAGTTAAGATGACTTTTGCTTTGTGCTCATCGCCTTGAGATTTACCAAATTAATTACTAATTAATGCTTGCACGCCACTTATTCGATGACATCAATAAGCTGTGGTAGTAAGTACGTACACGGTCTCTAACAACGGGGAACTGCCAAACAATTTATTTATCCATGTAAAAGCGACAACACCTACCTAATGCCATTCCAGCCATCTGCTTTTGTAATTCATCTTCATCACCATACATTGATTGACCACCAGTACTTCCAAGACTTAGTCCATTCTGAGAGTCCTAAGAGCAAAAAAAAAATAAAAACAGAGCCACCTATGGACGTCAGATTGAAAAGTGCACATTTTACAAATATTTTGCGCTGCCCTGAAATTTGCTTTACTCAAAACACTGTGCAACACCTAGGTGTTGTACGACGTATTTGTTTTTAAAATAGCTTAGTACTTGACCCCGGTCCCGGTGTTAAGAGGTAATATTGTTTGTGAAATTAAAAACACTAAAGCCTAGTAACAGCTTATTCACTCTTCTTTAATGACACCCTACGTCGTATTTTGAAGAACATTGACGGCGACAAGTTGTTATAATGCTTTGCTGTTTTTACCCAGAACGAGGTAAACCATTCTGTTTGGGAGACTTACTTTAAACTGTGGTGGTTGATGTGGCGGTGGGTCGTAAGCCGTTGGGTAGTGCTGGTAGCCATACGCGTCGGCGGCATAGTCCCCGCGCGGTGACGTCACACAATAGTGCCGACCGAGTTGTTCCAACGATGCGGAGTCGTACCTGAGGATTATTTTTCTTTAATAGGCTATCACTTGTCTTCAATTTCACATGGTGTTAAGTGACAATGAAGCCGTCAATAATAAAACGTGGTCACTCAGAATACTCTTTGCGTCTTATATTAACAGCTGGGATAAAGTAATGCTGATATAGTGGCAGAATAACAATATAGGAATGATATCTGGCCCGGTTCGAAAACACCATTCTTCTTTTTTAAAAAAAAAACCCTTCCACCATTCAAACACGACAACATGTGAATGCGAAATCAAACTAGTGACTTCTTGATACAAAGCAAGCGTTTAATTTCTTCTTCTTGACAACGGTTAGTAGTAAAAATAAAATATTGTTTAGTCATCTATTTTCTCAAAAAATCAATAGCAGTTCTAATGCCAGTGTTTGATTTTAGCTTCTTAGGTCACAAAAATGCTAATAATTTTTTATATCTTGTTTCGTTAAATAGAAATTTTCTGTAATATAAAATTATCACAAGCTAGAGACGGATCCGGTGAATGATGATAATATCCATACCTCTGCTGCAAATGAAGATTATGTTGAGGAGGCAAAGCACCGGGAGACGCACTTCTTGGTGAAGCACTGCCCCCACCTTCCACATACTCCTGCAATGTTACAAATTTATAAAATTGGATATAACCCTTGATGGAGTAACAACTATAGCTAAATTTATTAATATTTAGATTTAAATTTGTAAACAGAATTTAAACAAGTTTTTTATTTAATACCTATGACTTAAAAAAAACCATTTTAACAAGATTTATAATAAATTTTAAGATATAATACATTCTCGTCTTTGTTTTGTCTTTACATCTTGTTGTATAATGAACTCAAAATGACGAAAACACAACAGCTGGTTTATCGTCGTCATCAGCTGATAGATATTCACTACTGGACTTATTAAAATATATTATGCTTTCCAGGGCGGTTTCCCCCAATACTTTGAGGACGGGTTTCCTGCACTTGTCTACCACTAGCTGGCTGCTTTTTTTAATAATTTTTCTGGGCTTATGATTATTAAATCACCTGCGACATATAAGCGGGCACTTGAGTCCCAGGCTCCACAAGGTATGCCGGCTGTGCTGGATACGCAGCGCCGTAGTGCGCGTACGTTCCGTAGTGAGCAGCACCTGATCCGGTGCCGTACACACCTCCGCTCACCGATACAGAGTCCATCACCTAAATACATTAAAAAAATTTAAATTATGTAATTATAAGAATAAACATCATTTAAGGTCCTATAATACGCTAACCGCCATAATATAAATAACTAAAAAAACTTATTTTAAAAGAAAAAAATTACTTAAACCTCACCGGTAATCACTAAAACGCATTCATTTTTATATTGGGGATAAAAACGTTTCAGGAAAAAAAAAATTGCTTCGGTCACCAGTGACCGCCATAGCGCTAAGGGACAATAAAGTACAATTTATATTATGAAGTCACCGATGACCTACACGGCGTTCAATTTGTTAAGTTTTCTCAAATCAAAAGCCTTTTATCACGACAATAATGTTCGCTTCATAACACTTTCAAATTCTTTTTAATTATAAACCATAATTTAAAAATTAAGGAATGAAAACATGATTTTATAATTATAACAAAAAGAATTATTTATGTAATTCATACAAGTACGGTTATACGTAGCAATAAGACAGCTTAATTTTTTTTACAAGTATTGACTTACATATACCGTGGGTACACATCCAGAGAATGTAATGATTAAAACTCACATGAGGGTACTTCTGCGACGGTGCCATGGTGAGGTGTCCCATATGGTTATAATGAGATGCCGGTGACGACACATACTGGCCGTAGTCCGGTTCCACACCCGATACCGGGTATTCTCCAGCCTTTAAATAAGAATATTATTTTTGAAACCTCTTTGTAATATGTAAATTATATTAAGAGAAATATTCTCTCAAAGGTTATATTTCTAAAGAACTTATTAAATTCTTAAATACAGTTATAATACAATAAAAACTACGCAAACAATAAAGAAACGAGGAATATTCAAAGGAATTTCATTTAAGTTACTTTATTTCATGAAACACCACAACAAGAACACATAAAAAAGCAACAGTTTCTTTGACCTCTTTGACTTACTGTTACTTCCTTTCATACTTGTCCTTAGAAACAAATTAATTAACAGATCAGTTAAAACATAAATATCTAATTTCAAATACACAATATATTAGCTACATACGTACACGTGAATAAGTAAATAAGTAAACATAATATATAAATGACAAAGTGTAACGAAGACCTAAGTCCAACAATGGACATCTTTGTTAGCACATGATGTTCACACGATGGAAAGTGATCACTGACGCCCAGGACAGTCGCAAATCCTTGGTTGTCTTACCGACTTTGAAGGAGGAAGTGGTATGCTCTTGTTTTGAAGGTCCCTATGTTGTGTTGTTTCCGAAATACCGCTGACGACAACTGATTCCAAAAAATGGGTGGCTTATAACGCACAGTGGAAGATGTCAGTCATCCCTAAGGAGAAGATGAAATTGGGCATTGTGTCGTGTACTGCGATGGTGGAAGACAGCTGCTAGAATAATTCCGAACAATAACTCCTAGGAATACATATAAAGAACGCAGAGAGATGCCACATCTATTCGCAAGGCCCATATCAAGAGGGTAGGAAAGAATTAGGTCACCGATGACGATCAATGATCGCATATAATGTTAAAGAAAAAGATATTCTGGACTCCAAAATTATTTAAAAAATGTCTCATTGAGGCAAATACTAAAAAAAAGGGTAACTGTAGTGTTCAAATCTCAGCAGTAATTAGTTTGTTAAGTTTAGATCGTTCAATCGCAGATTCGGGGATGACAGTATAAACAAAGTAATAAAAAAAACTGAAATTTTTGCGAACAGATTTGTGTAGATATGGACATATTTTCGAAGGACATTTTCTCACAGTAATAAAGCCCGTGTCTGCGAAGTAAGTGTAAGTAATATACTGTAACACAAAAGACCCGAACAAAATTTAATGCCACTTTGTATTCGAGTGCAAACGCACACAATAGATAACGCCCAACACAATGATACCTACTAAGCCGTTTTGTGCTTATCATGATCCAAGAATAGATTAATACTTATTTTGTACTTAAGTCGCGAGAAATGACAAAGTAGTAATACAAATTATTTAAGACTTTTTACTTAGAAGTTAGACATGTAGACATAATTTAGGTTAATCAAACAACTGACTAATATATTCAGATTGTAATTTGTTTTACTTAAAAATAGTTCGTTTTAGTATAAATATATGTACAATTAGAATCACACTAAATAGCCAATTTCTTTTAACAAAATATATTTTGAAAAATTATACCTAGTTTGTATCATTTAAAGCAATTAAGCGTTTATAGACTGATGATGATGAATGAAGCAATTTAGGTTGAAGTCATAAAGCTTCACGCCTTTAAACAGAAAAGGTAGGTTAATCAATTGAATTGAAATCGCTTATATATACTCTATAACTTTTAAAGCAATTCGGGTTTTCCTCCATGTATTGAATTTTTCGATGACACACCTGTCAATGTCTTAATGCCAGGTGATTTATATCGAAATCATTTATAGCGAAATGTCAACTTCTAAAGCCTCTATAAATCTTTCATATTCCTCTTTCATGTAGATTTATACGTTTCATCTATAATAGAATGTATTTCAATTGCAACTGTTGATTTAACATACTGCTCCTAATTACAACAATGTATGGGATGAGATTTTATAACAAACTTAGTATTATAAAAAATGTTCATAAATAAATTCATGAACTTGGTTATATAATAATATGTAAATAAATATAATACGATTACACATACTGCACTATGATGATAATGTCATCCATAGTAACACCGTTTATAGGTTCTTCTGATGTTCATAACTGTAAACTAGGCATTAATCTATATTTATTTTTATTCAATATAAGTTATCGAAAGTGAACTTAAACATATTTTTTTAAATAATTTTTGCTTGGTTAACTGTCTCTGACTTGTTTGTGTATCAACATTTAAGACTGTTTTAGATAAGACAAACACGATAAAAAATACGTGTAGCTAAGTAAGTTGTAATAAAGTGTTACTTTAGTTATGACTAATATATCCTCCCAAAGATAATAATTTAAAGCTTACTACCTGCATAGCTAGGTGGTGCTGGTGGGCAAGTGCAGCCGACAGCTCCGCGTCCTCGGTGGAAGCGTCCGAGCGAGACACGGGGCTGTGCTGTGAACCATACGCGCCCTCCACCGGTCCGTTGCTGCAACAGTACACGAAATTTAGGTTAAGTACAAAAAGGTCACAAAAAGAATCAAAAACGGTCTTCTAGATATAACAGTAAAATTTAAATAAAAAATCTTAAACGCTGGGAAATGAGCGCAGAAACAACAGCAGCTTAATTTTTTATGATCTTTCAAAAGCACAGACGCTGAGATTCATCTTACACATACCTAACTTTCTGGAAGAGGTTGAACCTTACTTTTACTATGTATATATTCTAAAGAGACGCCAAGTTATTTTTTTTTTGACATCTAAACTTTTTTTACTATAGCTTGATCATTATCCGTCGTAAGTATGATAATGAAAGTATTAAAGCAATAAGGTGATAATAACATTCAAAACCGAGTCACAGGTGGCTTCCGCTCCATTTACCGGATGATGTCGCCCATTGAACCTTAATAATAATCATATTAAAGCCCCTTAACTGCGTTACGGCGTAAGCAAAGTCTTTTCTAACCTCGTTAATGCAGAAATTACAACTAGGAAGATAAGATTCATTATTTCAAAGTATAGACAATATTGTATATAGAAAATCATACCAATAATTTAAATAAATAGCGCTCTTAATGTTTCCATTACTAGTACTCGGCGTGGTCCTCACAAGGAGAAAGTCAAGACTATTTATCCATCATGTTGGCCAATTATGGATTGTTGGATGTCACATTAAAACGAAAGCGTATATTCGTAGAACACGTCGGTATCTTCACAATGTTTTCTATTACAGGAAGCTCAATCTCAGTTGGAATTAAACACGTGTGCATTCGAAGCGTACAGCACATTGGGATCATCTTACAAACTAAACTATTACGACTTAACTAACAAAATACTTAATATTAAACAATTTTACTAATGATATGTCTCTGTTGCCGGAGAACGCCTATTTAGCTCCTATTGCAGCCGACAAACAGTAGTGAGCAAACAGTACTGTATTCTTGTTTGATGCGTTATAAGCTAGTGAAATTATTGCAGTAGCGAGACTTAACGCCTTTAGATCTTAAGACGAAAGCAATCTGTGGCTGTGTTTAACATTTTAACCAGCGCTATGTTGTTATAGGTAAAAGTATCACTTATCATAAGGTGAACGGTTACTCATCTAACCGCCTCGTTAAATAAATATAGATAAAGCAAACATACAATTATTATACGCAAACAACTGCGCAAACAATTTTTATTAAACCCATAAACAACGATTGCGAATCAAACCCCAGGGCCCGTGGGTGCCATATTTTAACTATTACGTCACGTTACGGACATAAAATGAGAATTTTGAATAAACGAGTAGCCAATTATCTTTTCGAACTCAACGCTACGCAAAAAGAAACTTTACCAGCGCGAGAGAAACCAAATAATCTAAATATAAAAACTTTTAATTACAATAAGAAAAGTTAACGGAAACTACTGGAAAGTTGTGTTTGATACATAGTATATTTTATCATCGCGAAACGAATTTTTTATGCAACCATTTTACCAGTTTGAGTGGACGGAAGCAAGATAGATAACTCTTACCGGAGACCATCTATGGGGATACTACCATATAGCTTCTTTTCCCACCGCCGAATAATACTGTGTAAACATTACTGTGTTCCGGTTTGAATTGCGATTAAATTACGAAGGTCACCGGGACTTAATATTTGACAGTCACTAAGTTGCAATATGATGCTGTATATATCATCCTAACTAATGTCATTTTGTTATATGTTATATGAGCAAGCGTATCACTTACTATCTGGTGAACATCTTTCACGTCTCATCGCTTCATCAAAACAAATTACTAAAATCACACCTACGGTTCAATCCACAGAGTTAGAACTTATATGTATATATAAAGGACATGGACAACATGAGTAGGAACTGGATGTGTATAGCCGAAGATGCCCAAGTGGCGTTCCTTGAGAGCGACCTATGTCTAACAGGGGACTGCCGCATGCTGTCGATGATGACGATGATAAAGCACATGATTCAATGAATTCAACTATATATCATTTAAAACATATACTAGACTATTATCCTAAATATTGTAGAAATTTCGATCCATTGAATCTGATTATATCGAGCAAAAGGTGTATTCATTATATAAAAAGAACTTGACCTCCATGTGCTACTGCATTATTAAAACCTCAAGCAGAATTTCACATCTCAACCATACCTTAAACATTCCCATTTTAATTATTAAAATTGTAGTTTTTTTTTAATAATTTCTGTATTAGTACTAAACAGAATTAATCCACCAACCACAAAGTGGATAAATAATCTGGTTGAAGGTGACGGGCAGCACAAGACCGTTTGATTGAACTATCTTTGGAAGAAGTCATGTCCAGCTGTGAACGTCAATCTGTTGTAAGAATAACTTGATCGAAGAATTATTCTAATAATTATTCATCGTTCTATATCTGAACAGCATTTGATAGTAGTGGAACAACCAACAAACTAACTCGATCAATTAAAATCGATTCGCGTCACCAATTATTATAGTCAATTATTCGGTCATCTGAATTCAATACAGGGCTGCGTAGTTAACTGTTACCACTGCGAATGAAATTAAAAAATTATTTGTAAATTTGTTAAGTAGTACTTGTTGCATAGTTTTTATTAAACAATATGTACGATGGGTTAACATTTGATTTTAGTTTGACATAATATTGTGTAACAACAACCCGTTGATGCTTAAGCACAGAAAAAAATATTACGGCTCTTATGTGTATGACTGCTGTATCACTGCGATTCTAGTTTTTCTTCCTTTCTCCATATCTATTTTTTGAAAAAGATTTGAGTGATTGACGCATAACTAATTAAATTTTGCCACAGCTGCAATTTTAAATTAAGATCAGCATTTTGCTTCTGATGCCGTAATAACGGAGTTTATAAAGCAATACTACACAAAATACGTCTCAAAGATGCGCGGGTTCGATCCCTGCTAACTTGAACTTACGATGTAGGATAACATCTAGAAGATACCGACATAAACCAAGAACATATTTTTGCGGACAAATGTACATCCATTTTCATATTAGGCCAGGGCGATAAACAAGTACTTGCTTCGGCGGTACATATACTAAAATTGGAACGATACAGAGAAGATTAGCATGGCCCCTGCGCAAGGATGACACGCAAAATCGTGAA